>JABUQX010024894.1:25000-27500 GCA_015478945.1 Trachelipus rathkii | reverse complement strand
AGACCTCACGAATAGGGAGTGTTTTATTTGTAGATTGATGCATTGTTATGTCACTGGCGCAAGACAATGACTTACAGAACTGGCCGGATAAGGGAAAGTCTCATTTTGACACACCACAAGCTAGAGCATTCCACAAGAGTGGTTAATAATTAGATTCATTGTGTGTAGATGTTGTTATTTTTTTTTACAGGATATAACGACCGATCACTCACGGGGCAGTAGGGCGCAACATAATGTTGAGAAGCGAGATAGGAAGTAGGCTGCATGATATGAGTCGTCGCGTGAAATCAGGAAACGGGAAGGCCAAGACTCAGATGTGAGAGAAATAAGCTGCCACATGCATACTCACCTAAGTGGACGCCCACCCGATCCGAGGAGCTTTTTGTCGAACACTGGGACCCCTCGCTAGGGGTTTAGCGAGTGCCAGATAACCCACTGAGCTATCCTGTGCTTTTTGTTTTAAAATAACATATAATAAGTGTTGTTGGGTAACGAGATTAACGGTGTTTAATTACAATAGTGGTTGAACTCTAAACACTGAAATGGAGTAGTTTATAAAGTTAATCCTTGCCAGAATCTGATTATAATACGATGAATGCTTTTGACTCAAAGAGTTGATTCTTGTTTAAAATATATAAGGATCACATTTGATGAGTACTTTGGTAAGATGAGAATAAACAAGTAATTTATAATTTTCTTCATAAATATCTTTGGATATGTTCAAATAAAACTAGGCATGTTTAGTAATAATAATAATAATAATAATAATAATAATTATTAATTTTGAGGGAACTGCTAAAATCCCAGTGGCAGTTGGGGTACTAATGGTACGATCCAATTCCCGCTGATATAGTATAGAAACAAGGTTTGATTTTATAACACTAAAATGATTTAAGAAAACGTTAAATGACTCAGAAGCTTTTTCTGGTGTCTTAATTTCGCACACGTGTACCGTTGCAAATTGGAATGCCAAGGACCCAGGAACAGGACCTCTCGAAGAAATCACATATAGGTTGAAGGGCTAGCGCATTTGGATCTTTCTGAACTGGCGGTGATTCAGTGTTCGGCTTAGTGGGTTTGGTGTGTGAGGTTCGGAACGGGAATTACTTGTTTGGCCATGATTTGCCATAGTTTATTATCTTGTGAGTAAAAATTTTGTTAACAAAGTGATCCAGTTTGAACTCCCCATCTATTGTATTCATGATGTGATCTTTGTTGTTGTATATTAAAAAGCTTTCTGTAAACTTTGCGACGTGAGGTGTTGCTCGAGACTTCATATTTATAACATCATGATGTTTTGGTAGAGATCTATTTTATGGTAGAAGATGGTTCTAATAGTTTAACCAATCGGCAGAGGAGAGTTTTTGGAGTTGAGATGAGTGTAAATAGGACGTAATGATTATACCAGGAAGTTGAGATCTAAATAGAACGTAAGTATATACGTCGATATAAATAGTTATTAGAATGAAATAAGTCAGTGAATAATAGATAATATAGAATGTGAGAGCAATAATAATTGATTTTTAATTAATAAGTATAATCGATATATGAAGTAGGCATACAATAATAATAGATAATAATGTGGACAACTTAATAATTACATAATTAGAGTATACGATAATGAATAAAATAATTAACTATTAATAACTATTAATTAATTAATGAAGACATATTAATAATAATAATAATAACAAATAATAATATAAATATAGTATGTGGGACGAAAATGCTGATAGATAAGAGCATTAATTTTTAGTGAAATATATAAGAAAGAAATAAAGTAAGACTAATAGATAAATAAGAGTAGATATGATAGTGATATAGGAGAGTTGAATAAAATAATGTTAATAAAAATAAATATGCATATAATAGTCGTATCTGGAAAATAGATGGAATGGACTGAGTGAGATAAACGAATGAATAGATGCGTAATAATAATAACATGAGGATAAGCTGGAGAGAGTAATAAGTAAAATAAATAATAATCGAAAAATAATAGATGAGATAAATATAAATGGAACGCCATTCCGAAATGTAATGTCATCATTACTGAATGTGGCTTACTCGAATGTGCTAAATATGTCTGTGCCCCATGTTAGAATAAACTGCAGACCGCTGATCAATAATTCACAAAGGACATCGACGCATATTAAATGTTTTTGCTATATAAAATGCATAAAGTTTCGATTTTAAACAACCAATAAAATAGAGCCTACCCGAAACCGATGATCATTGAATTATTAATAGCTCAGAGGCCCAGTCAGAACATCACCATTATTAGGACACGTTTTAAAAGTACCGTAGTTTTAATTCATCTAGCAAAGTAAAGACTTTTAAGTTGCCAGAAATTCGCGACTAAAAATAAAGAGTTAGAGACTTAATGCTCTAATTATAAACTTACAAAGAGGAGGAGGTCATAGGTAGGAATGACAGGTTGATAAAATTATATTGAGTGAAAGCAATAAGCAACAAAAGTGTAATGAGGGAAATGAATATAATT
>JABUQX010024894.1:2500-5000 GCA_015478945.1 Trachelipus rathkii | reverse complement strand
TATAATTTTAACATACAGCTTGTCAATCTCCATTTCAATAATTAAATTTCATAAATTTCGTACCCACGAGTTACCAACCCTACAATAATTTAAAACCGGAGGAAGTTTCTCTTTAACCATCTTATAGTTCTACCATACCTGTCCGTACGGCAATTACACCTTGGTCTCAAGAGTCAAATACTACTCTCCTTTTAATCCTGCATTGTGCGTGATCCAAAAAACCTTGCAAACCAGTTATATTCATCGTAGTTTCCATAATTCAGCATATTCACAAAACCACGTTATGCATTCTTAATGTTATGACAACACAGTTTCGATCATTTGTAGGAGGATGGCTATCTTACCTTGCCAGTTTAGAGTTAAAACCTGACTGAATTGCACAGAGGTGATCCAAAAATACAAGCCTCTAATCGAACACTTAAAATCTTTACGCTGCGTGAACTTAGCGCTAGCCCCCATGAGTCCCCAAATCTGGGACTTTTCCTTCGCTTACTTACACCTTGGCAAGCCGGGTCTCAATATAGTAAATTTTAGTATAACTCTCCTCCTCCTTCTCTCTCTCTCTCTCTCTCTCTCCTCTCTCTCTCTCTCTCTCTCTCTCTCTCTCTCTCTCTCTCTTCTCTCTCTCGATATATATATATTATATATATATATATATATATAATATATATATATAATATTTATATATATATAATATATATATATATACTATATATATATATATATATAATCATATATTATATATATATATATATATATATATATATTATAATATATATTAAATAATTTTTTTTTGTTTTAATTTTTTTTTTAAACAAAATAATATAAAATATTTGTTTCACATATTTATTGCAAAGGGGCAACTCTACTTACGAGATAGAGTTTGCCAATTTTGGGAGGATTATTTTAAGGACGTCAGAGAGGAGGCTTTGTGCGAAAAACTCCTCAAAATAACAAATATGAATTAAGTTTCTTTTACGTTGCCATACAACCGAGTGTTTTTAAAGCATTCATAATTAAGCTCTTAGTAGGCACAAATCGAAATGCCTCCAGTCAATGATTCATATGAAAAATAATGTTCGGAAGAAAATAAATGATTTAATGTAAAATTAGCGTCCTTGTATAACATTTTAAACATTATTTTAATAGTAATAAATAGTAATTTGAATATATTATATACATTAGTTTCTTTATAATTTATTATTAGAGGAGGCCCGGCCTCTGTAAGCTTCCCCGTAAAGCCAGCCGACCTGACTAATCATATATATATATATATATTATATATAAATATATATATATTATATAATAATATATATAGTATATTATATATAATATATATATATATTATATATATATATATATATATAATATTATATTCTATTACATCTAAACACCCCGAATTTTTTATTGGCTACTGCCCATATATATAAATATATATATATAATATATATATATATAAATATAAATATATATATATATATATATATATATATATATATATATATATATATATACTATATATATATATATATATATATATATATTATATTATTATATATATTCATATTCATTTCAAGGGGAGATCCAATATTTAGCGTGGGAGCTGTCCCTATTTCAGCCCCACCCTAAAAATGCGACATAAAATTGGAATTTTAGCGATTTTTGATTATATAAACACCAAAATGTAGCTTTTTTTTGCCCTATAAAACGATTGTTTTCTGGCTGGTGTTTTATCTGTGACTGTAAGTCATTCTATTCAGAATTTTCAATTTCTTGGTGATCCATGTTTGACAATTTTATATCAACTTCTACAATTTTTTTCGAAAAGACTTCAAACTTGAAATATGCATAGATTGCTCCGTCCATACCTACAATAATTACAATTGAACATTTTCGATTTTGATGTTCTGCTGCTCAGCGTTGCTCCAATTTCAAACCATTTTTTTTATTAGATTGAAAAGTGAAAAATTGAAATATTTTTTTTTACTCATCGATCAACATTCAAATTTTTAGAAGCTTGTACAATTGGGGCAAGAATGCATCTTTTTTACTAGATAATTTTTTTGGATATTACTCAAAAGAGTGAAAATTTTAAAAAAAAAATTCAAAAACATTTTTTTTTTGAAAATTTCATTCACATTAAAATCCAAACATATTGCATATACAAAAAAATTATCATAAGTAAAAAAGATGTATCTTGTCGATTGTACAAGACCTGAAAATTTGATGTTGATCGGATGAGTAGAAAAAAAATATTTCAATTTTTCACTTTTCAAATTAATTAAAAAAAAATGGGTTATGGAAATTGGACAACGCTGAGCACAGAACTCAAAAAATCGAAAATGTTCTATGTAACAGATTTTAGATAATAGTCCAATCTTTGTATTTTTCAAGTTTGAAGTCATTCCGAAAAAAATTGTAGAAGTTGATATGAAAGCTCAAAAACATGCGATTTGAAAAATGTGAAAATTCTGAAAGAATGACTACAGTCACAGAAAAA
>JABUQX010024893.1:22500-27500 GCA_015478945.1 Trachelipus rathkii | reverse complement strand
TATGTATGTATATATATATATGTATGTATATATATATATGTATGTATATATATATGTATGTATATATATATGTATAGAATATGCATTTATATTACATGTACACATGTTATAATGCATGTATATAAATATGTACATTGTACAATTATTACGTATGCATGCATACATATAGGTATGCATCTTTTTTAAAAACATGTATTATTATATATATGTATGTATTAGTTTAAACTTTATTTACTGTTCTTATTAGTATTGTATGTATACATATTACGTAAGTATATTATTATTATTGTTATTACTGCATATTATATATTATATATGTATATATAAATATGTATATATTATTATATATTATTATATATTATATTATATATATATATATATATAGATATTATTATATATATATATTAAAGATATTATATATATATATATACATATATTACATATATATATATATATATATATATATATATATATATGTATATATATATATGTATATATACAAACTAAAGAAGTTACCCGCATGATATCTCGAAAACTTAGATAGGTACAAGAAAACCTGATAACATGTATGGAATCAGCGTATGAAATTTGTATGAAAATGAAAAAAAATTTTTAATTTTTTTATATTTTTTTTATATCTCAAAACTACGATAGGTAGAAAAAAACTAATATTACCATAGCGTAAAAAAAAAAAAAAAATTTTAGGGGGTCGAGCCGACGGTGGACAGAGGGGGGGACGTTTACTCCGTAGGGGAGGGGTGGAGGAACCCCCACGACACCCAAATACAAAGAGCGGGGGTTCCCGAGACCCTCCCCGGAGGGGGGGGAAATATCCCACCCCGTCGTCCCCAGGAGGTCGAGAGACCTCCGACTCTTTGCATCTTTTGCGGTTTACCCTGGTATTAGTTGGAAAAAAACTTTTTAATACATATCATACGCTGATTCTAAATATGTTATTAGTTTTCTTGTACCTATCGTGTTTTGGAGATATAAAAAATTTTAAACAAAAATTTTTTTTCATTTCCATATTTCATGCGCTGATTCCATATATGTTATCAGTTTCCTTGTACCCATCTTAGTTTTTCGAGATATCATGCGTGTAACTTCTTTAACCTGTATATATATGTTATATGTATATATATATATATATATATATATATATATATATATATATATATATATATATAGTTATTATATATATATATATATATTATATATTGTTATTATTATTATATATATATTAGTTATTATATATATATATATATATATATATATATTATATATATATATATATATACATATATATATATAAAGCATATACATATATATATATATATATATATATATATATATATGCTATATATTATATATATATGTTAATATTATTGCTATATATATATATATATTAAGCCAGCATATATATATTATTATATATTATATTATTATTATTATTATTATTATTATTATTATTATATTATTGATATTATTAATATTATTATTATTACATATTATTATTATTATTACATATATATATACATATATATTATTATTATTATATTTTCATTTGTTATTATATATTATTATTATATATTATATATTATTATATATATATTATTATATATATTATTATTATTATTATGCAATATATATTATACATATTATATATATACATATACATTATATTAATATATTATATGATATATTACATTACATATATATATAATATATTATATTATTATTGTTATATTATTATTACATATATACATACATATATACATATATATATATACATATTATTATTACTATTACAGTATATATATATATATTACATATTATATATTGTATATATTATTATTATTATTATTGTTGTTATTGTTATTATTACATTATTATTACATATTATTATTATATTACATATTATTATTATTATATATATATATATATATATTATATATTATTATTATTATATTATTATTATATATTACATATATTATTATATTATTATATATACATATATTATTATTATATATTATTATATTATTATATATATATATTATTATTATATATGTATATATATATATTATTATATATTATATATACATATTATTATATATACATATATATATATTATTATTTTATATACATATATACATATATTATTATATTATTATTGTATATATATATATTACATATATATTATTATTATATACATACATAATATATATATGTATTACATACATACATATTATTGAGCATGTATTATTATTATTATTAATACATATGTATATATATATATTGTTATTATATATATATATATATATATATTATATTATATATTATTATTATTATTATTATTATTATATATATATTATACATATATTATATTATTATATTATTATATATATATATATATATTACATATTATTATTATATATGTATATATTATGTATATTATTATTATTACATATTATTATTATTACATGTATATATTATTACATGCATATATATTATATATATATTATATATATTATTATATATATATATATATATATGCTACATATTATATATATATATATATAAGATATATATATATACATATATATATATATATATGTGTGCATATTACATATATATGTATATATATATATATATATATATATATATATATATATATATATATATATATATATATATATATATATATATATATATATATATATATATATATATATATATATATATATATATATATATATATATATATATATATATATATATATATATATATATATATATATATATATCTCCCTCTCTATCTTTTTGGAGGGGCCACACCCCCTCTAGAAACCCGGCCACTGCCTTTGGCGGTTCCATTATATCATTAAATGTAGCTAGAGCTGAAGGTGGTACCGGGAGCGCCGAGGGCGGGGCATTCCAGAGAAGTGCTCCATTGTGTCCTGGGATATACGACATCTAGTGCAGATGGGGGATATAACGTTGTCAAGTTTGAATCTGAATTTATATTGCATAAGATTTGGGTGGTGGCCTGATCTGCTCCGGGCGAGGTTAATTTGGTTTCTTCTGGACAGTGATTCTTCTGTAGGGGAGATGTTTGGGGATGGGGTGTTTAGTAGATTGTTATTGGGGCGATTTTGTAGATATGTGTTAGTTAATTGTGTATGGATGTGAGAGAGCCAAGACCTATTTGGGGGTGGGGGAGATGTTGTTGTAGATGTCATTATAAAGTTTGGCTGGTGAGGAGGGGGGATTTTAGTCTGTGTCGGGGGGGGTTGGAGAGTATTTGGTGGCATGGATGGGTTGGATTGAGTGTTTTCTGGAAAAATTGTGTCCCTACCATCAAGTGGGTAGGGATGGGAAGGATGTGTGTCTCGTCATGTAAATGCTGGATGTGGGTTGTTTTAGTACATCCAGTGATTATTCTAAGGGCAGTGTTTTGTGTAACTTGCAATTTATTTAAGTTGGATTGTGATAGTGCTGAGAACCATACGGGGAGGCATAGTTTATATTAGTTCTGAGGAGTTGTTTGTAGATTGTGGTAAGGGTGTGTTTTCTGTCGCTGAAGTTGTGCTGGGAGAGAGTTCGGAGGGTGTTTAATTTCCGTTGGGTTGAGGAAGTAATTTGGTCGATGTGGGGGGAGAAAGTCATATGTGTGTCGTAAGTGAGTCCTAATATTTTTGGGGTTTTGTTTAGGGGAAGGGGGTTGTTGTTCAAATAGACTATTGGGTGGAATGAGGATTGGTGGCGGTCAGTGGTTAGGAGGGTAATGGAGGATTTAAGGGGGGAAGCTGTCATTCTATTGGTGAGTAGCCAAGTTTCTAATAATTGTAGGTATTCTTGGGTGTGTTGGGTGGCTGTGTTTACAAGTGGATGTTGGGAAGTGAGACTGATGTCGTCTGCGTAAGTAATTAGTTTGGTGGATTGGTTGGTAGGGGTGGGCAGATCTGCTGTAAAGAGATTGAAGAGGAATGGAGAGAGAATGGCGCCCTGTGGTACGCCGTTTTGTAGTTTAATGGACATTAAGACATTAAGAATATAGAGACAGTAAGAAGCCACATGGGCCTATCGAGACTGTCCCAGTCAACCCACTAACCAAACATGCTCATGCAAATCCACAAAGCACCCTAGGGCTTGTCAAATTGTTGTAACTACAAATCCACCAATTTGGCTTAGTCAAAACTAATGATATATATATATATATATATATATATATATATATATATATATATATATATATATATATAATATATATATATATATATATATATATTATATATATATATATATATATATATATATATATATATATATATATATATATATATATATATATATATATATATATATATATATATATGATACCCAAACCATCCACATGCATTAATAACTGTTATGGTCACACATGCCATCTAACATTAATAACTACTATAACTAAAAACCCGCTAATTTGGCTTCGTCAATATATTATATGATACCCAACCTATCCATAAACGAATCTAACCCTTTCTTAAATGTTGCAATCGAGTCACACTCAACAACCTCCTGGGGGAAACCACCAAAAACTAACAACCCTATTACTGAGTGCATGCTTTCTTCTTAATTTTCTTATTATGCCCCCTGGTCACCTGTCCATGCTCTACTATGGAAAATTTATTGGTCTCTGTATTATCAATAGATGTAAATATTTTGTAGACTTGTATCATGTCCCCTCTGAGAAATCGCCTTTCTACAGAAAACATTGCTAACTCCTTCAGCCTCTCCTCATAGCTCTTACCCCCCTCAAACCTAGAAATCATCCTTGTTGCTCTACGTTGCACTCTCTCTAGCATATCTAATCTTTAAATAAGGGGCCTAAACTTGTGCAAATCTGCTGTAAAGAGATTGAAGAGGAATGGAGAGAGAATGGCGCCCTGTGGTACGCCGTTTTGCGAGTTATGATGGCCAGTGTGAGAGGGTGTTTTTATGGAGGACTTTGGCATATC
>JABUQX010024892.1:7500-16975 GCA_015478945.1 Trachelipus rathkii | reverse complement strand
ATTATTATTTATTAATAATTTATTTAATAAATAATATAAGATATACTATATAGTATTTTTAACGTAATCATATTATATAATTTATATAATAGATATAATATTACGTATATATAAGTCTAGAATTAATAATCCATATAATATTATAGATAATATATGATATATATAATATAAAGGATTAGTAGAGAGAGTGAATGAAGTATAAGTAATATATATTATGATTAGAATATGAAATATAATCAGTGTATAATACTAATTTGTTAGGTAACGATAGCATAATCTTGTGGGAAAATAGTTGTTTTTCGTTCTGTGTAGTACATAATAGTTCAATACAGAGTTAAAATATCTAATAGTTGAAGTAGCGATAAAATACTCCGAAAATATTATATTTATACATAAATAGTTATCGGCATTCTAATCATCGAACTTTGTAAGTGATTATTATAATCATTACCTATCAACAATATTAATAATTAAATTATTATAAGTATATAATATAATATAATAATATTTTAAATAATATATATTATATATATATAATATATATTATTAATTAATATATTAATAATTATTATATATATTATTTATATAAAAGATAAATATATTAAAATAATGTATATAATATATATTACTTAGAACAATTTTACAGAGTGTTTCTTTTTATTCCAAACACTTTTCTTTTGAGATTGTGTGCTAGAATAGCTAAAAATTACAATTTTTACCTAATAGGAATTAAATTAAGAAATGTAGTGAATGCAGATATAATAATAATTAATTCTTCTTTAGATTATTTCAGCACCGTATAGTATGACTGTAGTACCAGCACTCCAATATCAACCAATATCATACGCCAAGACAATGTAACTCAGATAATCTGGATGGAGACTCCAGCAAAAACAAGGAAGTAATTTAAACAATACTTAAGGAAAACAACAGAGTGCTATAAGCAAAAGGATGTGACAAATTGAATTAACCTATGATGCATCATAGAAATGATTCATCACAGATATATGTCTCAATCATATGACTTTCCTCACAAGCGAGATTGTCATGATTCGACTAACGATTTTAAATATTATTATGACTTGTTATTAGGTGATGTATAAATATAATGATCTGGGCCCGTTGCAGGATTATATACCTTCAAACTGAATAAATGTTATCTTCCGTTCATTGTAGTTTTTGGTCTTATCAGAAATAGTGATTATGTCGATGTCATTAAAAGGGCTATTATACTTTCTATTTCATTGAGTTAATTTATTTCAAATTCTTATATAGTGCAGGCCCTCTCACTGTGACTATTATTTCCAACTAATACCATTAATACGATCTTATTACTTATTTAGTATTTTCTTAACTATAATTACCATTATTTAAATTATTAACATGTATTTTTCTTAGCATCTATCTTGATTGAGTTTATATAATATAGGCTATCGTTATTCTCGGCTCCTGTGTGCAATTTTATATCACTTATTGGTATTCAAGTCAATTATTTATACTATTATAATAAATTATTAACTTCACATAACTTATCCTTTATCTGAAGATCCTTCTAAAGTGTATGAGTGAATCAAATTCTCTCGGTATTGACGGGTTTCATGTATGTATCTCCTATTATTGAGTAGTGATTAATTTACTCTTTTCTCAGTTCTCGTTAATAATTATATAAATTCTGTTTATATACTAATAATCAATGCATAGTGTCTTATACGTAATCTATGATCAGTGCCTCTAGATCATGAAAACTCATTATGTTCTTTAAAGACTTAAAATAATATATTAAGTCTTATTTGAAATAATTAAAATAAATGAGAAAGTAAACTACCTTTGGAAACACTCAAGAAGGAACAGACGGAATAAATTTTATTTAAAAAATTTCATATAAGATAAATTATTAATGAGGGATTAAATTTGTAATTTATGTACTTGCATATCATTATCTAAATATATTGTCAGTATATATTCACTATATGTAATCATGTCTAGAGTTAATGGTCTTGTTTATTCTAGGCGTAATAACTATTATGTGTGGCGATCCTGAATTTATAATAGAATAGGTAGCATTTACTCTTATTATAGAGTTACTATAATTATTATTCTAATTATTTAATATATATTTTATGACTCTTTATTGATTAATTAGATTATCTAACTATGTGATTCCAATTACTTAGTGTAATTATACTCAGAAACTGGACCACTCGGATGCATAGTTACTAACATGCTAAGTAATTTACATTTGTATGTGCTCAACACATGTAGATATACAGTGTCAATCTACCTCTTATATCTAGATATACTAAGTAAATACAGGTACTAACATATAGAAGCTTCTACTGATATCGCTCATTCCAACATAAATAGCAATATATATATAATTTAATTATTATAAACATCTCTTATGTGGTATCACAAATAAGAGTGATTGTATATACATATTATGGAATCTATATTAAAGGCGCACACTGAATAAAATATATGTCACGAGCTAAATGATTTGATCTAGGAAGTATCTGATAAAAATCTTAGTACTGTTGAAAATAAAAAATCATTCTCAGAATTCTGAGAAATACTGAACACATAGACTCTCGTCGATTTAAGATTCGTAGTGGGCATCTATATAGATAGTAACCATCACTGATATATGAAATAGACAGCAATCAGGGAGTGGTGCGGTCTCTGAATCACATGAAGCGCGTTTGCTCAATAATTATATGTTTAAATACAGATAATATCTTTTTTAACAATACTTAAAATAACCTGAAAATATTTTATATACAGATTATAATACATATATAGTTAAAAAATAAGTAAATATCTATATATATATACTCTCAATATATAATTATATTATAATTATAACTTCAGGGACTAATGTATTTGCGAATAATATCATTCAATTATAAATATAATAATATTATTCAATATAGTACACAGCTACCTGCCTTGAATATATCTTGATGTCTCTAATAACTCAATTCGGAAGCAATGTAGACTTACTTTGCTCTCTTTATTAATTGAAGTAGTCTAGTATCATGATCGTACGCTATATTGAAATATTGAATAACAGAGTAGTGTAATAATTAAGTAACGAATGGATAAATACATTCAACTTGCTTCGATTAATAGGGACACAACGGCTTTAATTACCTTGTATCTATTATACAATACACATAACAAAAAAATACATTTTTCTCATCTATCGAGAAGTATATATATATCTCACTAATATCATATAATACTTATAAACACATAATTACATTTACTTTTGCAATGAAACATAAAAACAGAACACTTCTTGGAAAGACTCCTCAGATAGTGAAATTTGTCGTAACTCAAATATAATGTACACTAACAAATTGAATAAAAATATACTGATCAGTGGAATCAATCAGGTAGCTATCTCCTAAACTTATTACAATAACTGCGTATTGATTATGACATAACTATATAAGAGAGTGCTGCAACGAAAGCTGCACAGCATCATTAATACTCTATGTATATATGTACTTTACTTATGAAATTCTAGAATTTAAGATTATCTCTCACATGCAATATCAAAATCGACTTAATCCGTGTTCACGTAATAATCATTGTATATAATGAAGTGATTTATACAATTATTAAATTTATGTATAGAGAAATTTGTCAGCAATGTTTGAGTCATGTGTCATGATGTGAGCAAAGGTCTGCGTATTTGTTTATAATATTAGAAAATGTCTTGTCTTTCATAGGAAATTTAAATTTGATTACATCTTCTTAATAGTATTACTTTAAATACAAATTCTATTTATTCTATCCTATAATTGATTACAGAATAAAAGAGAAATAAAGGACAACAATTTAGAATTGTGCAGGTTTTAGTCAAATATGATTAGACCATAAAATAAATAGAAATACATGATGTATTCAAATAAAAAATAATGGTTATTGCATATCAATCATAATATAAATCAATAGTATATATATAATATATGATAATAGATATTAAATAGAATATATATAGATATATATAGTTATAATATATACGTATCATTAATATAATCTATACCAGCTGCCTATTCTGTAATCATAATTTACGATTTGTCGCTAAAGGTAAGTTACAAAACACTTTTAACAAGATGTTTTAGTTATGTTAAATCATAATAATTGAGGATTTATATAATAACTAACAATAATAATAATATAAATAATAATATATAATAATAATCAATATAATACATAGATAATAGATAAGTAATACATATAATAATACATAATAATAATATTAATGAATAATATTAAGTATTAATTAAAACTGCTATTGCTTCATAACGACCATGACAACTCAGAATCAAAAATAAGCTCCTTAAAGCATGAGTTCTCACTATGGTTTGTATTCCATCCTTAACAATGATAAACATATTTACAATATTCTTGGCGAGCCGCTGCAGCATACATCAAAGTATATAGAGGAAAAAAAATATACTTGCCAATAGACAATACGTGACCTTCTATCTTAAAACAATAAATGAAAGTGTGCTTTCTCTCTTACTGTTATATTAAAAGTTCAAATTATTATCCACTCTTTTATAATATTTGAGCAAAATACATAATAATAATAATAATAATAATAATAATAATAATAATAATAATAATAATAATAATAATAATAATAATAATAATAATAATAATAATAATAAAATAATAATATCATAGATAATAATAATATAATAATAAATAATTAAAATAATTAATGAGAATAATAATTATTAATAAATAATAATAAATAATGAATAATAGTAATAATAAATAAGATAATAATGAATAAATAGATGAATAAATAAATTAAATAAATAATGAAATAAGAGGTGATAATAATACTAATAATAACATCGGAATAATAATATAATAATAATAATAATAACTAATAATATAATAGTAATAATATAATAATAATAACTAAAGAAAATAATAATAAATAATAGAGATAATGAATAATAATGAATTCAATAATAATTAATAATAATAATAAATTAATAATAATAATAATAATATAATAATAATAATATAATAATAATAATAATTAATAATAAATTTAAGTAAATTAATAATAAAATATATAAATAGTAAATAATAATAATAATGAATAATGAGAATCAATAATAATTAATAATAATAATAATAATAATAATATTGGGATTCATAACATCAAACCGCTTTAGAAAGTTAGTAAATAAGAACTTTCTATTCTTTTTATATTTCTCTTTTTTTTTTTTTTTTTTTTTTGTTTCTTTCTTGTTTGTTGTTTTCTTTAAGCGATAATTATGGTCTTCTGTTTAATAATCGGTTATCGGCTTCATCAAGAAGAAAAATAAAAGGCTATCCCATTTTTGAAATTAAAAACAAGATATATATATAATATATATATAGAGTATATAATATATATATATATATATAATATACTATTAATTGAATAACTATGCTATATATATATATAGTATATACTATATATATTATAAGGATAGTATAGATAGTGTATAATAAGATATAGTATATATAATACAATATATAATGAGTTATAATAATGAATATATATATATACTATATTAATATGATATTATTATATATGAGTAAGAGAACGAGAGAGAGAGAGAAGAGAAGGAGAGAGAGAGCGAGAGGGAGATAGAATATATAATATATAGTATATAAGTAAGTAATATAGTACATGTAGTAAATAAGAATAGAGGGGGCATGTCCCGTAATAAAAGTAGTAAGATAATATAATATATATAGTAACTATGGTATAATATTATATATAGTATTATAATATATATATGTGATATATATAGTATATATAATATTAGTATAGATATATATTTAATAATAATAGGATATAATAATATAATAATCAATGAATAATAATAATAAATAATAATAAGTAGATAATTTTGAATAAGAAATGATAATAATAATATAATAATAATAATAATAATAAAGTGATAATGACGAGTTATAATTTAATATAATAATAATAATATAAATACATATAATTAATATAATGAAATAAGAATAATAAATAATAATGAAAATAATAATAATAGATAATAATGAATAAATAATAAGTAAGAAATGTGGGCTAAAATAATAATAATAATAATAATAATAATAATAATAATAATAATAATAATAATAATAATAATAATAATAATAATAATAATAATAATAATAATAATAATAATAGAAAGATGGAACAAAACTTGAAAATATTCTTTATTCATAAAAATATGGAACGATTTATCGGGTTTATTAGCTCGACCCAATACTTACAGAAAAATCTTGCTCTAGAGAAGATCAAACTTACAACTAAATTACAAGATAAGAACTTTTCCATATTAGCAATTTACCCATGGAAGTAAAAGTGTATCTGTACAGAAAGGGAATCAAAGTACATTATTGAAAGAAAAAAAAACACAAATCTTCACAAGGCAAAAAAAAAAAAAAAAAAAAAAAAAAAAAAAAACAAAGGCACCTGACGGAATCTGAGAAAATTTTATATTGTACTGAAGCACGAAACTTAATATTCGAATAAAAAAATTACAGTATGTATAATGTAGTTAATTGGTTAAAAACAAATATGAAGCATAAATACTGTTTTAGACAGTATGTTATATTGGGCTAAAATGTTAAAAAGAAAAAAGGATCATACTAATAGATAAATAATAAACTAAAAATATTAATGTATACAGGAAATAAAATTAATTTAGGGATATTTATGATGCAAATTCCAAAATTTTTGAAAATGTTTCATCGATGTTTGCTTGAAATTTTTCAAACCAAGGATCAAGTTTTCAATATGATTAATAGCATTTTCAGTTGCTAATTATGGAGAGTGGAATGTAGTACATAATGGAAGAAAGTAGTTGAATAAAACTGAAGTCTTATATAAACTTGTAACAAATTTGCTTTTGATTACAGATTTCAAAAGATCTGAGTTTTTTTGAAGAATTTATAGCATCTTTATTCATTCAAACTCCTTTAAAGCTTAAACAAATTCTTTAAAATTTCTCTAGATCGTAATAATCCATCGTAACTTTTCACCAACCTTGTTTCGCCCATTCGTGTGGTTTGTCCATTAGTGTCTGGGAAAATCTTTCCTATTTTCTCCTATTATAAGAGTATTCCGCCTTGGCAATCAAAAATAATACGTAGTTGCATTTTCTTTACCATAAAGTTTCTAATGTCATATACTCCATATATATATATATATATATATATATTATATATATATATATATATATATTATATATATATATTATATATAATTTATTTATATAACTATATATTTATAGTATATATTTATTATACTATAATTATATATATATATATAAGTATATATATTACTATATTATATATTGAACAGCAACGAACATATAAACTACGCTAGATATTTTCGATGGCCTTGAACCTCTAAAATGCTATATTCATTGCATTCTGCACGCCCATTATCATCTTTGTTCAATCAGAAAGTAACTTTTTTTTTCATTTATGTAATATTGCCACAGCTAGAGTTCTCTTTTAATGTCTTCAACAGCTTATTAACACAGAGCAAATCTTCAGGACGCACATATGATTTAATTATTTGTCTAATTAATACTACTATATTCATTAATTTGCTTTGGATTAATTAGAATTTTTAATTTTAATAAAATATCAAAATTAAGAAAGACTATAGACATTAAAAAACTTTGATCGTTGAGTGGTTATTAGAGCAAGGGAGAGGGCGTTCAAACAACATGAAGAAAATCTTGACTCCTCTATTATCTAATAATTTAACCTTTATTTGCTTCTCCATTTAATTATCTATTTATCATTCTATAAATTAAGAAAATTAAAACTGAGAGATTCCAGGACATCAAAAAATATTGGATCGCTTAAGGATAATTTCGGGGGCTTATAACCCTCTGAACCCCCTTAAACCCCACCTGCTCTACGGTCTTAATATATATATATATAGTATGTACATAATATATACTATATATATACTAAATATATATATATATTAAGTATATATATGTACTTATTATACATATATATATAATATATATATTATATATATATATATATAATACATATTTATATTGAATTGCTTTTTTGTAACATTACCACCACTTCCTAGGCAAGTCTTTTACAATGAGAGGGTAGGGAAATAAGACATAGGCTTAGAACACATCCAATCTCAAACCTATAGCAATTCTCTCAAGCACATTTATTAAAATTAAATGTTTATGTTTTAATACTGGTATTTACATGAGCCCAAGTCAGTATTAGGGTATTCCACAATTACCTCAAATTAAAGCTTGTATAATGTAATGTTGGTGAGACATACAAAATGATAACTATAGTTAGTATCTATTGAAAAACCAAAAAAAAAAAAAACCGAGTCCAAAAACGCAGAGGCAGGTAGATAGAACATATATATACCTATAGCGACTATTAGTATATTAAAATAATTATACATCTAATATCATTAAATTTTTCCCCTTATTAATGTAAGATTCTACCACTATGTAATTGATAAACGTTAAAATAATTCGGTGCCACATTACTGAGAATAGCTGTAGCTTATCAGGACCGAAAAACAAAGCTTAAGTTAGATATATGATAAGAGTTGTGTAAGTTAAGTCACATTATGATAGTGGCTCGCGTAGTAGTCATAATACCATTTAACAAAATCTTAAAATAACTTAAACCTTATTACTGTACCTAAAACTGAAATTTAAAAAAAAAAGCGAGTATTAATTATCTTTAACTTTTTTTTTTTTTTGTCATGTTGCGGGAAACCGTCTAGCATACAGGTAAGTTTTTACGAAAATCGATCATATTCGTTGAGAGAGAATAAACGATGTCTCATTCTACATTCCTATATAAAAATCAAAAAACCTCGAGAGACTAGAGTTCTCCTTTTACTTTGGTGTTTAATTATAATTATTTGCTAATATATATATATATATTACTATATATATATATATATATTTATAACTATATGTATTGACTAATTACATATGCAGGACATAGTCTATCTCAATTATAGATGATCCATGATGTACGCAATACTATACTATCTATTAACATTGTATTGCATACTATATTATATATAACTCTTTATTTCAATAAATATAATTCAAATAAATATAATATATAATATATATAAATTATATATATACATATATATATAGGTTCCTTTATTTTCGGTTAAACCCCCGCCAATCAATCTAGTAATTATACGAATTAATTAATAAAATATCTTATCATTCTTTCAATTATATTAAAAATTTTGTGCTATTTTGAAACCGATATTTTTCCCCATTGGGTCAATAGAAGCATCCTTTTCTATGTCATCCTCCATCAATTTAACAATCATAGAATCAAATTTGTCGAATGTAAACTTTTCGGTTAGTGATTAGTATAAACTTCTCCTATATTCATTACTGCA
>JABUQX010024892.1:0-2500 GCA_015478945.1 Trachelipus rathkii | reverse complement strand
ATTAAGAAAGAAATATAAACACTAATAATAATAATAATAATAATAATAATAATTAATAATAATAATTAATAATGGACCTAAATAATAACTAATAATAAATAATAATAATAAGTATATGTTTAATTAAAATAATAAACAATAATAAATAATAAATAATTAAACATAATATAATATTAATTAATAATATAAATAATAAATATGTATATATATGAAATAAAAATTTAAAAATAATTAAATAATAATAATAATATAATGAATAATATTACATAAATACATAATAACAATAATTTAATCAAACAAATCAAATCAAAAAATACATTTTTAAATTCTGCACCAGTCTAAATATATAAGTACAATGACATGTTTGCATAGCATCATTTAAATTATTATATCTACAAATCAATAAAAAGATGAGACAAGGGCTACTAGGCGGGACGTTTTCGTCCATTGAGCCCTAATATTGCAGAATAATAATAATATAATTGAATAAATTTAAATCGTAATAATAGAAGATAATAATATAGAACAGAACAAAAAATAAAATGATAATTCCTCAGTAATAATTCTAAAAAAAATAATAATAACTTGTTTATAATAAATAATAATAATTAATAAATCAATTAACTAGAATAAGTAAATAAATAACAATTTAAATATATATGATTAGAAACTACTACTACTACAATAAATACTAGGGTAATCAATACTAAATACAGTAAATTAAAATTAAATAAGGGAATACAAAAAAAATACTAATTACCAGTACTAACATTGAGAATGGATGAGACACTCACATAACTATAATAACATAGAAATAGTAATAATAATAAATAATTAATCATGAAGCTATAATTAATAAAATAAAAAAATTTTTATATTATAATAATGGTCAATTCTATACTTAAGATCAACTAGGTATTAATAGGCTATAGTTCTCGATAACAATAATTTCTGAATTAATGAATTAATTTACTAATTAATGAATAAAATACAAACCATTTGTAGGGTTTGGACAACAAACAAAATTACTATAATTAATTATAACTCATAATATTTTGTGTATCATTGATTATGCCATTTTTACACCAATAACTGTTATTAATGAAGAGTTATCGAAATATCAATAAATTAATATTATTATAATAATTAATAATAATAATATACATAATAATAATAATAATAATAATAAATTAATACATAATAATAATATTTTAACAGTATGAGTTGGACTAACAACATATAGTTATTTATTATTATATGCCAAAATAAATCTAAAATTAACAAATTTTTTATAAAATTAAATAAACAAAAAATACAATAAATCAAAATTTTACATTTTTTTCTTTCACAATTAGTTATCACTTGTTGTTCTTAATATACCAAGGTGTTTAAACTTTATTTTTTTATTTCAAATTAGTTATACTTGTCTAAGAGGGAAAAACAAATCTAAAATAATATACTCATCACAATAATAATAATAATAATAAAAAATAATAAAATTAGTAAAAATAAAAATAATACTAATTTAATTTTGAATAAATATAATAGTAATAATAATAATAATAATTTAAGAATAATAATAATAATAATATAATAATTAATAATAAAAATAATAATATTATAATAATTTAATAATACAGAGTAGTATTAGTTTTACTCAAAAATAATTAATTAATACTATCAAAAACAAGGACTAATTAAATATACAGATTAATAGTAATAGATGATAATAATTATAATAATAAATTAATAATTTATTTGATAATAAATATAATAATACTATTGTATAATTTACACGAACATAATACAATTTCAGAGATAATGAAAAATATTTCATGATTATTACCCTAAGAAATAAGAAAGAAAAACTTCCATTCTTGTTGTAATTATAATTATAATTATAATCCTTATAACCATTTATAATGATAAAATGAGGAAGAAAAAAAATTTTTTATAACAAATAATTTAAATAATGAGAGTGTGGATTGCACTTATAATAGAAGTAACGCTTCAATAACGCGGTATGTGTTATTTTGTTATAACGCACTAATTAAACTCATAAACTTAAACGTATTAACTTAATGAGTTAACTTAAACGCATTAACTTAAATACTAGCTTAACTCATTAACTGAAACGCATTAACTTAAACGCATTAACTTAAACACATTATCTTAATCGAGTTAACTTTTCAATGTGAGATTTAGTTTTTGCTGTCACTATGCACAAACAATTAAGATATTTTTCTGCCTCAGAGTAAATACAATATTTCCGATATTGCAAATACATCTTAAATTAATACCATGTTAAATAACAACCCAGAAATTTAAATGAAACCTAAAATAACTAATTGCAACTTTCGTCTAACGTCAAAAAATTTGATATAAAATTCCAATCTAAATATATATGCGAAGAAACGAAAACTTTGCCGCTTCCAGGAAAATCGATGGATAGACTTTCTGAATTGTTTGAATAACGAAAATAATTGATTGAATGCAAACT
>JABUQX010024891.1:15000-20746 GCA_015478945.1 Trachelipus rathkii | reverse complement strand
TAATAATAACAATAATAATAATAATAATAATAATAATAATAATAATAATAATAATAATAATAATAATAATAATAATAATAATAATAATAATAATAATAATAATAATTATGATAATAATGATGTCACATGACTTGTTTCTGTATTCTAATGGCGTATTTATATTTTCTAATTCAATTAAGTTTACCCTTTTTTAGGAAGGAAAGTCATGATGGTTTTGAAATATTTTGAAAAGATTATTTAAAACTAATGAAAATATTAAAAACTTGTGAAATTAATTGAATGAAACATAACTAGAGTAAAAGTATTATGATGTAGGCCCTATATATATATATATATATATATATATATATATATATATATATATATATATATATATATATATATATATATATATATACATATATATATATATATATATATATAAAGAAGTAGTATATATTTATTTACCTGTTTATACATCTGTATATATATATATATATATATATATATATATATATATATATATATATATATATATATATATATATATATATATATATATATATATATATATATATATATATATATATATATATATAAAGTAAGGTATAATATATAATAAACAGTTTACCATTGTTTATTTTTTTGTAAATAAACATGAATAAAACATTAAATCTGGGTAGTAAAATCAAAATTTACCTTATACCTTACCTTATACCTTATACTGCAAAACAGGTCCTATTCAATGTTAAAATTTCTTTCAAAAATCCGTGACGTCATAGGGGATACGGGGTCTTCTTTTCTATTGGCAAGGCTTCCAATTTTGACCAAGGTATCTAAAAATCTGTAGAATCTGTATGCAAGTGCTACTTTTTTTTTGATCGTGTAGTGTGTACTAATTTTAAGTATTTTTAAGTATATTAATATAATATACAATTGACATTGTGACTTAAATTAATAGTTTATGAGTTATACTACTATATGAACGTTTTTGTTTCATTATAGGCTTCATGAATTTAATATTTCGATCTTCTAGCTCAAGTGTAGATCAAAAAATCATCATAGGATAGTTTCTTTTTGATCAAAATCAAATCAATTCGTGGAATAGCTAAAAAAAAATTTGTTTAATGTAAAACTTAACCAATATTTTATATTTTATCTTTTAAAAAAAATCAGCTTTTTCCTTCAAAAAAATAACCCATTTTTATAAGTAGCTAATAAAGTACCTCGTATGATTCACATGGCATACTAGGCCTAGGTCAGTTTATTTTGGATCTAAAATAAGTTGTAATTTGAATATTATTTAAAGTATTATTTTGTTCCCAATTAATTGCTTTATTTTAGTTTATATATATATATATATATATATATATATATATACATATATATATATATATATATATATATATATATATATATATATATATATATATATATATATATATATATATATATATTTATTTTATATATATTTATTTATATATATATATATATATATATATATATATATATATATATATATATATATATATATATAAACTCTTTAAAGGGTAGTTAACAGATATATATCGAACAAACAATGTAATCGATTTTTTCGATTATTTCAATTCAATAGTGCGAAAAGGTTGCCAATAACAGCTTTTCTTTTTTTTTTAAACTAAAGGAATACCCAAGATTAAATAGCAAAGATAGAAAGAGTCAGGGTCTCTCGGCCTCAGCGGGGGACGACGGGGGGGACTTCGTCCCCCCCTCTGTCCCTCCGTCGGCTCGAGCCCCTTAATAAAGAATAAAAAAGAAAATTATAAAAAAATTAACATATAAAAATTAACATGATAAAAAAAGCAACTTGTGGAAACTCTCGGGATGTTTCTATTGGTGGTTTAGCTAACACGTCACACTGCAGGGAAGCACACAATTGTGGGAAGCATGAGCAGAGTTCTGCGATCTGAAATTTTTTGTAACAATATTGTTTTATTTTCATTTATCTATCTATTTGTTATTATTAATTTGAACAATATATTTTAACTTAAATTATTAATTTTATATCAAATTTATTTATTTTTTCAATTTCTTTTTAATTATATTAAATAGCAGCTTCTAATTCATTTTTTAATGAATCCCTTAGACTAAATAAATTATAGGACACAGACATGTTAACACTCTAAAATGTCCTACTAAATACTGTTGACGCATGCGCTAACAAAAAACACTGTAGGGTTCGCATAGGGTTCGGAGATATTTCGATATCATGACTATTTATCTAACTTCCTTTTAAAGGAGTAGTGCCTATATATATATATATATATATATATATATATATATATATATATATATATATATATATATATATATATATATATATATATATATATATATATATATATGGTGAAACTAAAGAAGTTACCCGCATCATATCTCGAAAACTAAGATAGGTACAAGAAAACTGATAACATATATGGAATCAGCGTATGAAATTTGTATGGAAAATGAAAAAAAAATTACTTTTATATATATATATATATATATATATATATATATATATATATATATATATATATATATATAGTATATATATATATATATATATATATATATATATATATATATATATATATATATATATATATATATATATATAAGATAGGTACAAGAAAACTAATAACATATTTAGAATCAGCGTATGAAAATTTGTATGAAAAAAAAAGGAATTTTTTTTTTTAACTAAAAGAATACCCCAGGGTAAACCACAAAGATGCAAGTCGGGGTTCTCGAAACCCGGGGACGACGCGGGGAACTTCGTCCCCCTGTCCCACCGCCGGCTCGAGCCCCTAAAAAAAATTATGCTGGATTCCAAAGTTATTAGTATAAGAAAAAAATTTTTCTATACAAATTTCACACGCCGATTCCATATATACATTAGTTTCTTTGTACCTTCGTAGTTTTGAGATATAAAAAAAATAAAAAAATAAATAAAAATTTTTTTTTTTCATTTTCACAATTTCATACGCTGATTCCATATATGTTATCAGTTTTCTTGTACCTATCTTAGTTTTCGACATCTCTTGTCCACAACTTCTTTAGTTTATATATATATATATATATATATATATATATATAGTATATATATATATATATATATATATATATATATATATATATATATATATATATATATATATATATATATATATATATATAAAAAAAAAAATATAAATATATATTTTAAAATTAATTTATATGAAATTTGGGATGGAGAAATTACAAAGTTTAACTTATTTTTTTGTAATTTAATTATATTGAATACAAAATATAATAAAAAAAGAAAATTAAAATATTAAATTGTAGCAAGTGAAGCTGCGTTTCTCAAACCGGTCGATTCGTAAGAAGTAAATTAGCAAAATTTTCTTAATCTGGTGGCAAGGAGCGGAAAACCCCCTTCTACCATATTGTTCTTTTCGTGAATGGTGGTGATAGTTTTTAGTATTTATTACCCCAACACCCCTTGAAACCTTGTAGAGAGAGAGAGAGAGAGAGAGAGAGAGAGAGAGAGAGAGAGAGAGAGAGAGAGAGAGAGAGAGAGAGAGAGAGAGAGAGAGAGAGAGAGAGAGAGAGAGAGAGAGAGAGGCGATGTGTGTAAAAATCATATAATATATATATATATATATATATATATATATATATATATATATATATATACATATATATAGTTAGAAGTATATATATATATATATATATATATATATATATCAATATATATCTATATATATATATATATATATATGACAAAATAAACGAGCAACGACGTGCAGAAACACACCTGTTACAAGTGCTTCAACTTAATAATATTACACACACACACACACACACATACATACACATACACACATTGTTTATTATCTTTACACACACACACACTCACACACACACACACACAGACATATAGTTATCACAATATTACACATCCTATTCTGATTGTCATGCTACATTATTATTATTGCTACTCAATATTAGACACATTATTACACACATATGCCATTACACATGCTGGCATATTTATTATTATTATTACATACACATTATTGGTTATCTTCATATTATTACATACATACATACATATATATATATATATATATATATATATATATATATATATATATATATATATATATATATATATACAGTCAAATTTTATCAAGTGTTAAATACATTTCGGTATAGAAGTGAAAAATGGAAAAATAAATTACCATATTTATCATGTATAGTGCCATTATTTATTATTAAACAATTTAAATCTGCCTATACTATGAAAATTTCAAATTGTCATAATTGAAAGAAGGAAGTATTTCGGTGTTGTCTAATAACTTTACTTATAACCTTATTAGAAATAAAATTGACAAAAAACAAATAATATTAGTACATCAGAAATTTTAATTAAATCAGCGTAAAATTTAGGTATATAATTGCATACTAAATATATATGCTACATGCCTGGTAGCGTCTACAGATTTTTCTGTAGATTTCCTTTTAATTAAACTGGCAACGTTGTTTACATCTTTTAAGTTCTTCTTCTTCTTCTCGGTAAAGGAAAGGGTTTTTTAAAAGTTGCGGAAATTTGGTATAAGGTAAATTTTGATAAAATTTAGTAATGCTTCAGATTCTTAAGACAAATTTTCCCTTGTTTGAATCTTTGATATAAATTATCTGGAGGAGATCTTTTTTTTCTTTTCAAGGTCACTGATGACCTTCCAAAATTATGCTGAGGAAAGCGAATTTTCAAAGTTTTTCCCTCAAAATAATTCGGTCTGAGGTATTAAATATAATTTATTTAATATATCTTGAACATTCCTGCAGTATTTAAAGTGAAAAATATTCCACTATATATATATATATATATATATATATATATATATATATATATATATATATATATATATATATATATATATATATATATATATATATATATATATATATATATATATATATACATACATATACATACATACATATATATATTATTATATATATATATATATATATATATATATGAGAGAGAGGAGAGGAGAGAGAGAGAGAGAGAGAAAGAGAGTGAGTAGTTAATGAAAGATGGAGTTTTAATGGAGGAAGGAATGAGAAGGACTGGACAATGAATGGAAAGAGAGAGAGAGAGAGAGAGAATACATACACACACACACATACATATACACACACACCATTCTCTAATGCATTATTATTATTATTATTACACATAGATCTCACAACACACACATATTATTATTACATACATACATACATATTACATACATATACATTAAGTAAAGGGTTTGGTAAACATGCCACCATCACTTTAATAACTTATATATTTGTGTTTTAACATACATATTTATTTGTGACATAGAGAAAGAGAGAGGAGAGGAGAACACACACACACACACACACACACACACACACACACACACACACACACACACAACACACACACACACACACACACAGAGAGAGAGAGAGAGAGAGAGAGAGAGAGAGAGCATATATATATATGAGCGAGTTCGCGTCTGTAAAGACTTTTTCAAGCAAACTTTCAAAATCACCGATAGACCCATCAGAACGGTGATAGAAAGAAAAGAAGAAAAAGATGAGTTTAACGCCGAAGATTTCAGAGGAAAATGTAATCGCCAGAGGTTAGATAACCGAATCCTAGATGACATTCGAGAGCATATCGTGTCTATCCCGAAAATAGAATGGAATAAATTATATCTATACACAT
>JABUQX010024891.1:0-7500 GCA_015478945.1 Trachelipus rathkii | reverse complement strand
AAGATTTAGATTATAACTAGGCAAATAAACTAAATATAATTAATATAAACAAATTAATTATTTACTAAGAAAATTACCTAATTTATAATAAACTAATAAAATAAATAAAAAAAATCTAAATATATTCACCATAAAAAGTTGAACAATATTTTTTAATATGAAAAGAAAAGAGAAAAAAGAATTTCAAACTCTTCAGACCTTGTCATTCGTTTTAGCATTTAGTAAAACTCTTTATTATTATTATTATTATTATTATTATTATTATTATTATTATTATTATTATTTATTATTATATTATTATTAATTATTATTATTATTATTATTATTATTATTATTATTATTATTATAATTATTATTATTATTATTATTATTATTATTATTATTATTATTATTATTATTATTATTATTATTATTATTATTATTATTATTATTATTATTATTATTATTATTATTATTATTATTATTATTATTATTATTATTATAATTATTATTTTTATATAATTATATGTTATTATTATTATTATTATTATTATTATAATTATTATTATTTATTATTATTATTATTATTATTATTATTATTATTATTATTATTATTATTATTATTATATTATTTATTATATTATTATTATTATTATTATTATTAATTATTTTTATATTATTATTATTATTTTATTATTATTATTATTATTATTATTATTATTATTTTTATTTTATTATTTATTGATTTATTATTATTATTAATTATTATTATTATATTATTATTTATTATTTATTATTATTATTATTATTTATTATTATTATTATTATTATATTATTATTTTAGTATTATTATTATATTATTATTATTTATTCATTATTATATTATTATCATTATAATTATTATTATTATTATTATTATTATTATTATTATTATTATTATTATTATTATTATTATTATTATTATTATTATTATTATTATTATTATTATTATTATTATTATATTTTTATTACAATTTATTATTAATTATTATTATTATTATTTATTTATTATTATTAATTATTATTTTATTATATTATTATTATTATTATTATTATTTTATTATTTTACTTTATTACTATTATTATTTATTACAAATATATTTAAATATATATATATCTATTTAGGTCCTTTATTAAACCAGGGGGCAGTAAAAAAATTAGTATCGGAATGGTTGGTAATGCTATCTCGGAATTATTTCATCTGAGAGATTTTAAAATAAAAAAATTTGATTTGCTATAAAGAGAAATTATTTTATTTTATTATATTTTTTTTTTAGCTTCAATATTAAATTGATTTATTTTAGATTTCTTTTATTTCTTTTTCGTTTTTATTTCGATTAAAGATTTTAGTATTTATGTGTCCACAATTAGTGTTGAACATAACCTAGAGTGGTTTGAAAAGAATATTAAGGTAGAAATTGTGGCAGTTAAATTTTTACAAAAATTTAATTTAATATATAGGTAAGACTTTACTTTAGGACAAGCGAGTAACTAGAGAACTACAAATCTTACACTAAAACAAATGACAATTTTGTAATCAGTGGACAATTTTAGTTCAGAAAATGTAATAAAAAAAATAGAAGACTTAAAATAAGTTTTTCTATTTTTAATAATATATTACGAGAGTATGACAACTGCTTCATTTCCGTTTCTGCAATAGAAGGAGCGCCAAAGTTACCAAAAATTGTTTATTATCATGCTCTGGAGAAAATGTTTTTTTTTGTTTTTTTTTAGGGGGCTCGAGCCGACGGTGGGACAGAGGGGGGACGTCCCCCCGTCATCCTCCGTGGTTTATAGGCCAAGATGAGCACCCGTTGTCTGTTCGATCTTTTCTGGTTTACCGTGTTTGTTATTCGTTAGTATATGTGATTAATATTAAGATTTTGGTGCCACTCTTGCGCGTCCTTCTAGGTTTCGGTTTGTCATGTTGTTCGTATCTGCTCAGTAATTTATTATGTATTTTAGCAGTTATTGAATAGTATAATAGTACTTATTTAAGACTGCGTATTTTATTACATTCTGAACTAAAGTTGTCACTGATTACAAAAATGTCATTGTTTTAGTGTAGATTGAGTTTCTCTAATTACACGCTCTGTCCTTAATAAAATGTCTGACCGATATTATACATGATTATATATGTATATTCTTAATGTTATCTTATGATTACTATTTTTTATGTGTGATGATATTTAGATGATGTAATGTTTATTATGATATATAGTAGTATATTGATTTATAGTATAGTAGGTGTGATTATATAGTAGTATATATATATATATATATGATAAATAATATATTATATATTATATAATTATATATATATATATATATAATATATATATATATATATTATATAATATATATATATTATAATTATATTATATATATATATATATATATATAAATATATTATATATATATATATATATATATATATATATAAATATATATATATATATATATATATATATATATATATATATATATATATATATATATATATATATTATATTATATATATATAATATATATATTATGTTATATATATATATATATATATATATATTATATATATATATATATTATATAATATCATATATATATATATAATAATATATATATATATATATATATATATATATATATACATAGTATATATAATATTAAAGATAAAAATTAGAGAGTCCTCTTCTTAAAAACTCAGACTCTATAGTTAAATAAAACAATTAATTAAAAACCACTTTAAAAAAACTTTAATGAAATGAAAATTACTAATATTTGACGTTTCGGGACCTAAAACAGCTCGGTCCCCTCCTCAGAACTAAAACTAATTTCTAAAAAGAATTTAACAATTTTAAAATTACTATAAAAACACAGTATAAAAAGGTTACAGAAAAAAGTATAGGGTGGCGTCTCGTTCTCTTTCTTCTTATTCATTACTTATTCAATATTAACGATTCACTCTTATCTTTTATGAATTTTTTGGTAATAGAATCAAAATTTTTCTTCTCATACCACCAACACAAAATCAGGTGTATTAACTTCCCTTTTCCTTAGAGCCCTTAGGATTGGCTCTCCTCCTTTTTTACAAAACGAATTTAACTACATTTTTAACACTTTCACCAAACTCTCATACCCCAAACACATAATTTCTCACTCACTTAAACAAGCCAAAAAGAAATTTTAAAATCCCATCATCACTCCCACTAACAACACTCTTTCTTACTTACCCATACCACACACCCCTAATATTAAGATCATTAAATCCCTACCTAATTCTCTTCGTTTAACCTCCTCCAACACTACCTCTCTTAAACGTATTTTCAAACCCCCAACCCACACCTTTAACAACATCTCACAATGCGTTTACAAAATCCCATGCTCTAATTGTAATTCCTGTTACATAGGAGAGACAAATGACTTTATTAGACGCCGATCCCAACATAAACATGACCTTACTCGTGACTCACAAAACTCGTCACTCACACTGCATAGAACCCTACAAACCCACAACATTAACATCAATGGAATGGTACCCATCTTACAAGTTTTAGATCCGACAAAACGGAAAATTATTGAATCCCTTTGCATACAAAATTTTCCAAACTTTAACAAATTAAAAGGAGATTATACTTTTGACCCCACCTTAAACAACATAATGCACACCACACCTTTTTTCAAAAATATCAAAATTAAATTTAACTAACTTATTTCCATTTATATTATTTTAACTTTTTTAACAATACATTCATTTTATAAATTTTATTCAGTCTTCCACCAATAGCGTCTGAAGGAGGGTCTAGTAAAGACCGAAAGCTTACGCTCCTACTATTTAGAAGACTGTTCTTATTATGTAATAAATTAACTCTAACTTGTAGTTTCTCAACATTATCCTAGGCTATTTATATATATATATATATATATATATATATATATATATATATATATATATATATATATATATATATATATATATATATATATATAGTATATATATATTATATAATAATATATATATAATATATATATATATATATATATAATATATATATATATATATATAATATATATATATATATATATATATATATATATATATATGGACCCTGCTGGACCTTTTACTGAAAGAAAAAAATTTTCATCGGAAGGTTTACCCCTTGTTTTTTACTGCCTTTAAAAAAATAAAAAAATAGATTTTAATTTATTTTGGATAATAAAACAATTTCCTTTTTTTGCTTCACTGTTCCTTTTATGTTTAAATATAGTAAATACATATAATATATATATATATATAATATATATATATATATTATAATATATAATATATATATATATATATATATATCCAGACTCTAGAAGAGGCACAATCTATATCTCAAAAAAAATAAACATATACCGGGAAAAAGGAATACATTTGCTGGAATTTGCTGCACAATTTTAGTGCGGAAAATGTAAAAAAAAAAAAAAAAAAAAAATCTCAAAAACTACAATAAGCTACAGGGAAAAGAAATACATTTTTGAAATCCTGGTAATTTTGTGGAGAAAAGTGTTAAAAAAAAAAAAATTATTATATTAAAGGAAAGTAAAATGAGTAGAAAGCCTATTTAAACACTTTTATACGTTACTCATTAAAATAAATAGACTTTCTATTAAATTTTGCTTTTTTTTTTTTAACTAAAGAATACCCCAAGGGTATACCGCACCGATGGCAGGAGTCGGGGTCTCTCGGCCTTCCGGGGAACTACGGGGTAGGACTAATTCCCCCCTCCGGGGAGGGTCTCCGGAACCCCCGCTCTTTGGTATTTGGGTGTCGCGGGGGTTCCTCCGCCCCTCCCCTACGGGGTATGGAAAACGTCCCCCCCTGTGTTCCCCGCTCGAGCCCCCTACATTTGCCGTGTAATACCTTTACAAAAAAAATATTATATATATACTATGTCCCAGTCCCCCCCAAAAAAAAAAATAGCCAATTTTTATGTTTAATTTTTTTTTTTTTTTTTTTTTTTTACATTTTGCTTAACTAAATTTTACAAGGATTCCAAAAATTTTTTTCTTTTCCCTGTAGCTTTTGTAGTTTTTTTGAGATATTATTTTTTTTTTTTTTTTTTTTTTACAGTTTCCTCGGTAAAATTTTGATAATGTAATTACCGTTTCAATATAACATTACCAAAAAACTAAAATAAAAACAAATAAATATTAAAATATAAAAAAGTAAAACAAAAACATTAAATTATAAGCAACAATCAACTTCTGACGATAACCATTAACAAAAAACTGAAAAAAAAAGCATTTTAAAAAATAATAATGACAGTGAAGCTCCTTTTCTTTTCTTATTTTTATAATTCGTAATAAATACCAGGAGCACCAACATTATTTAAGGAAATAAATTTTCAGTCAATTGAAGAGGAACAGCACCATATATATAATATTTATATATGTAATAATTACATATATATAAATATAGATCTAAATAACTATATATATAATATATATATATATATATATATATATATTCAAAAGATTATATCCATAATTTGTTTTATACAATTTTTAGATTTAAGATTGTTAAAGAAATATAATATTAAATTAATATTAAATAATATATAAATATATATAATATATAAAACTGTTCTTTTTATATAGTTTTAATAATGTTTTTTTCGTTGCAATTTTTTGTGAGCTTTTATTTATTTATTTATTATTATATTATTATTATTATATTATATTATTCTTATTATTTATTATTATTCTTATTATTATTTATTATTATTATTATTTATTATAATTATTATATTATTATTATTATTATTATTATTTCAAAATATTTGTTTTCTTTTATTTTCTTTTTATTTTTATTTTCGTTTTATTTTAATTCTTTATTTAGTATAATTATTGGAGTATTTTATTTTAAAAAAACTCCCATATGAAAGGACAAGCTTAGTCATTTTTAAAGCGTCACAAAATTTACATTTAGTTCTAATTAAAAAAACTCGTCCGAATATGTTTAATTCGTAGAAAAAATGTGGAAATGTTCCCGCGAAAAATACCTAAGGTCATATATATTATTATAATATATATATAATATATATTATATATATATATATATATATATATATATATATATATATATATTATATATTGTTTTATATAATATAATTATATATATATATATATTATATATATATATATATATATATATATATATATATATATATATATATATATATTACCCATGTGTGTGTGTTCTCGTCTAGTTCTCTCTATAATAGTAATATATATTTTAGGGTCCCGGGCCGATAAAAACTTTTCTTCTTCTTCGTTAGAAAAAAAAGGGTCAAAGTTCCCCATTTTTAGAATCAAGAACAATTTACTTTGCTTCAAGTTTGCAATCGAATAATTTTCACTTGGGAATAAAAGTTAGGCAAACTGAAAATAAAATCTCGGTAATGGTTCCTTGTAGGACATTTTTTAAATCAGTGCGTTTAAAGTTCTCACACTCTTGCCCTCGATCTATTCTACTTTATCACACTTAGATATATTATGTGAAGCTCCGCTATATATTACAAGTTTATACCTATGTACAAACATACTTTCGTTAGTTTATGTTTGATGATAAACCCATATTTGGGTTTAGGACTTATTTGTGTTGTGGGGTTTCTTGCAATTAAATAGATAAACAAAATGATGTTGTTTGTTTATAATGCTGTAAAGTCAGTATAACAATTTTAACAATCATTTTAATAGTGTTATGATGGTTACAGTGATAACCTAACTGCATTATAACGACACCATGGGGATTCTTCAGTGACATTACGACGACAAAATAAAATTATTCAGTTGCATAACAATGTTAAAGATCATCTTATTAGCGACATAATAATTTCAGTATCAACATAATAGCATTATAACGACAACATGGGGGTTCATTAGTTATATATATTATAGCGATCACTATTGGCTTTTCAGTTGCAATATAACAATATAAAAGTTCTTCATTGGCATAATAATCTTGAAGATTATTATAAAATCAATATAGTGGTTTCAATAGCAACATAACAACAGCGTTATAACAACATAAATGTTCCTTCGCAACAATAAAGCGAAACACTAAGTGTTTATCAGTTTCATTTTAATGGCTACTAAGATTTTATAGCTATATTATAACTACAACTTAAAAGTTATTCAGTGGCATAATAACGTATTTTTTTACAACAACTTAGCAGACTTTCATTAGCAGTGACAAATTTCAACTCAAAAGAATTACGAAGTCAATATAATTATTAACGATGCTTATATTGACTGGTATACATAACATCCAGTTTTTATTGCGACAATTTGCTCTGATTTAGGAAATTACATCTTTACGTCTTTGCTTTCTTGGCTGTATGTATGTATTTATATACGCATATGCATATATATATATATATATATATATATATATATATATATATATATATATTATATATATATATTATATATATCCTT
>JABUQX010024890.1:37500-55000 GCA_015478945.1 Trachelipus rathkii | reverse complement strand
TAAAAAAAAAAATTAAAAAAAAAAAATTTAAAAATTTAAAAAAATTTTTCAAAAATTTAAAAAAAAATTTAAAAAAAAATTAAAAATTTTAAAAATTTAAAAAAAAATTAAAAAAAAAATTAAACATTATTTAGTCTTTTTAAGTTTATAACTTAAAATTTTTTAAGTTTTTTATATAAATCAAACAGCCTCCAGAGCTTCCTGAGCCTCTTGAGCCTCCTGAGCCTCTTGAGCCTCCAGAGAGCCACCAGAGCCTCCAGAGTCTCCTCACCCTCCTCATCCATCCTAGCCTCACAACCCTCCCCCTCTATGATCTATTGATTCATGTCATATTTTGTATAACATAACTAGGACATTCCTTTTTATTTTTGTCTTATATGCTTTCCACAATTTTTGTTCCAACAAATATTATCATTTTCCTATTTTATAAGTTAAAAAAGTCTGATTATTATTACTGATCACTGAATAATATGGTAACGTAACAAAGTTTCACATCCATAAAGCCAAACATTGCATCACCCTGAACAACGCAATATAATGTACATTCACAAACCCGTAACACATCTTAAACATGAAATAAACAGCAACATTAACAAAGTTCCATACATTAACAACACTTAAAGTAATAACATTGGGCGCAGAAAGCGTAACAATTACTTACACTTTTTCCTAACCATATCACTGATTATTTTTACATTACCTAGTAATATTTAACCAAAAAAACTTTATCACACATCACATATTGTTTTATCATACTTTGCATCAATGTTAAATTTGCTAACGTAACAAAGTTTTCAAAATCAATAAAGCAAACATAGCATCACCTGAACTGAGAAATTTAATGTACACTCACAAACCTAACCCATCATTAAACATGAATAAACAGTTAACATTAACAAAGGTCCATTACTTAATAAACAGTAAAGTAACTAACATTGAGCGCAGAACGTAATCTACTTACACTTTTTCTAACATATCACTGATATTTTTACATTGACTTAGTAACATTTAACAAAAACTTATCACAACCTTGTGTAATTATCATACTGATCCATGAATATATACTAACGTAACAAAGTTTTCACATCAATAAAGCAAAATAGTCTCAACTGAACTACGAATATAATGTACAATGACAAAACCTAACATACCTTACGATCGAATAAACTGCTAACAATAACAAAGTTCCATATTTAACAAGAGTAAAGTAACTAACAATGCATACAGAACGATCAGATACGAAGCTGATGCGGAAAATATTCATTTAACAAATCAGTAGCACGCTGTGTTTGTTTATTTATTTATTTATTTTATTTATTTTAACTTCATTTATTTAAAATTTTTGTGTTTTTTGGAAAAACTTTTATATATTTTTAATTTTATTTCTTTAAAACTTTTTGTTTTTAACTAAAAATTTTATTCTCTTTTATGTTCATAACGTAAAAAAATTTACATTTTTTACATACACTAAAACAGTAAATCGGTAAATCAAACCACCCTCCCCACTCATCTCCAATCCATCCATGATCTATAGATCTATTGCAAATAGCTGACATAACAAAGTTTTAACAATGTTAAAGTTAAACTACGAACATAATATACTTAACACACAACAGCGGTACGAATAAACAGGCATCACTAGCATCTTAACCAATAAAGTTTACATGTGGGAAGTAAAACAAGTTTTCATTTTTTATAACATAATTTTCAATGAAAAGAGTATTAAATAAATACATAAAAGCATACGTTTTATTTTAAACATATTAACTCATCTAATCAAAGGACAGAGGATTCTGTATAAATTGAGCAAGTTCTATATATTTCTCCAGAGATTCAATACCCTTTGAAAGGATGAAAGTATAATACCGATTACAGCTTAATCCATTCTCGGCATTACACAGGTCACTAGACGCATTTTCTCTCGTTCCAGAGAGAAGTAAACGTATCCTTTGGCCTGCATAGTTGTTAACGCACCCTGTTATATCGCATTTTACAGCTAAACCACATGTTTCATTGTAAATTTCAGTAGATTACACTGTGTGTTACTATATGAATTAAGTCTCGAGTATGTCGACCGTCTTTAAGATGAGACATTAATTCGTTTTTTGATTTTAACCAAAGCGTTGTTAATATTTTCAGTTGAATGAACAGTGAAACCTATACATGTACGCGCGAATGTGACAGCATCGAGGGGTTTCCAATAAGTTGCTTACATCAATACTTTTAACATTATTATCAGTTGCAGTGAAAACAACCTCTATTCTATTATAACCTCTACACAGCCTTCACCTCTGATGATATTTCACCCGAAAAGCAATCCTATCAGATGAGCCATAATTTAGTCTTTACCAAGCTTCTCGAGGTATCGACAAGCTTGATAACTTCTTCTAATGAAATGAATAAAAGGTCTATATTGCACCTCCAGAAGGATACAGGTAATATATCGCTATCCATTCGTTTTGACGAAAAAAATATAAATACCCATCGTGGGATACGAAGGTCGCTTCGTAAAGATATGGTCTAACCCGAGCTTAGGGAGCAGAAGGAGATGTCATCATACCAGCACAGCGAAAAAGGTCTTACTGACGAAAATCGTATGTATAAACAGACTCAAAAGTAATGAGATTCTTTCTTTCGACCAATCAGAAAGAAAGTTACAAGTTATAGGATGACGAACGAACCAATTGGTTCATATAATATACTATTATCCAAGCGGCTATTCCCTTATCGTTTTCTGTTTCGTGTTCTGTATTTTCTCGATTCAGGTTTTTACAGTGATTCATTTTCTGTTCGTATTTTTATTTTCAAACCCCAGTCTTACGAGCAATTTTCGTTTCATTGTTTGTCATCTGTATTCCTGTTCATTAGAGTTATTAGATTTACAAGGTCGAGGACAATGTTTCAAACTCTTCCAATTTTTCGAAACATTACGCAATATTGTATAGATTCTCGATTGATTTCATTTTCGAACTTAAGCAATACATTTTATTCTTGATTTTGTCCACGCCGGTCAACATAACAAAAATTATTAAAACGATTTTATGTTTTTGTGCTACGTCTGTATGTTTTATAACATTAGCATAGTAATTTTTTAAGAAACCTAACAAAAATTTATTATGACATAACCTACATATTTCATACTAATCATGAATAAATGCTAATCTATTCTATACAAGGTTGTCAAATTATCTTATACATTGATCAACGAGTACACACGCTAACGTGACAAAACTTTTACCTTAATAAAGCTAAACATAGCATCATCTGAATTGATTAATATACATGAAACAACGACCAACATAACACACTTAAACAGCGAATAAACTTGTTAACATTTAACAAATGTCCACACTTACCACCCACTGAAAGTAACTACACATCATCATACAAAACCTAACCTTATGCACACTTTGTCAAGCATATCTCTAAAAAATAGACCGCACCCTATTCACACTTTTTTCAAACCTATCTCTAACATATCACTGTTATTTTACCAGTACATTAAGTAACATTTTAACAAAATTTACATAACCTAACCTATTTATCATACAAGACCAGACTAATAGTATGTAACGTAACAAAGGTTTTTCACATTCAATAAAGCTAACATATAATCTGAACTAAGAATATAATGTACACCCCCTAAACCTAACACATCTTAAACATGAATAAACAGTTAACAATAACAAAGTTTCATATCTTAAACAACAGTAAAGTGACTAAAATTGCATACAGAACCGTACCTATTTCACCACTTTTTTCAAACATATCTCTAAAAATATATATCACTGTTATTTTTTACATTAGACATAGTAACATTTAACAATAAGTTACCTAACCTTACCTAATATCATACAGACCAACAAATATATGCTGACCGTAACCAAAGTTTTCACATCATAAGCTAACCTATCATATCCGGAACTAAGAATATAACGCACAATGACAAAACCTAACATACCTTATGATCGAATAAATGGATAACATTAGGGCAAGAACCAATTTGGGGCCTTTTTTCGGGTTCATTTTCAGCCCCACCTAAAAATGGACATCAAATTCGGAATTTTCAGCCGATTTTGACTATATAAACACAAAAATGAGCTTTTTGTTGCACTCTAAAACGTTGATTTCCGGTGTTTTTCTGTGTTTGTAGTCTTTTTTTCAAAATTTTCAATTTCAATTTTCATGTTTTTGACATTCTTCAAAAATATTTCCAGATTTTTTCCGAAATGACTTCAAACTTGGAATATGCATAGATAGGTCCATTATTTAAAAAAGTAGAGAAGTACTTTTTCGATTTTTTGAGTTTTGTGCTCAGCGTTGTCCAATTTCCAAACCCATTTTTTTTTTATTTTGAAATGAAAAATTGCGATAATTTTTTTTCTGTTCAGGCGAAGTGGATGAAATTTTCAGGGCATATGTAATCAGGCAAATGCATCTTTTTTACTTAGATAAATTTTGTGGTATACTCAAAAAAAAATTTTTTAAATTTTCGAATTTTTTTTTTTTTTTTGAAAATTTGTTCAAGAACCAAATCAAAAACTAATGCATATACAAAGAAAATGATTTTAAGTAATAAAAATCATGATCTCCCTTGCTACATAAAGGCCTGAAAATTTACCACTTCGCTCCCCGAACATAAAAAAAATTATCGCAATTTCATTTCAAAATAAAAACAAATTGGGTTGGAAATTGGGAACAACGCTTGAGCACCAAAACTAAAAAAATCGAAAAAGTACTTCTCTACTTTTTTAAATAATGGACCTTTCTATGCATATTTCAAGTTTGAAGTCATTTCGGAAAAAATCCTGGAAGATATTTGAAGAATGGTCAAAAACGATGAAATTTGAAAATATGAAAAATTCTGAAAGAATGGACTACAGACACAAAAAAAACACCGGGAAATCAACGTTTTAGAGTGCAAAAAAAGCTACTTTTTGGTTTGTTTATATAGTCAAAATCGGCTGAAAATCCGAATTTTATGTCCATTTTAGGTGGGGGCTGAAAATGGGTATCAGCCCCAGCTCAAAATTGGATCTTGCCCTTATTAACAAAGTTCCATACTTAACAGCACTAAAGTAACTAACAATGCATACAGAACGAACATGTCACGAAGCTTATATGGTTCCCTGTTTCACTAGAGTTATCAGATACAAGTCGAGAAATTGTTCAAATCCTCCCACTTTTCGAAACATTACGGCAATACCTATAATTCTTGTTTGGTTTCGTTTTCGAAACATTAAGCTATACATTTGATTCTTGTTTGACACAGGGTCAACATAACAAATTTATTAAAAACATTTTATGTTTTTGCTAATGTCTTTATGTTTTATAACAACTCTAAAAACTTTTATTTTTAATTTTATTTCTTTAAAACTTTTTGTTTTTACTAAAAACTTTTAATTTTTAATTTTATTTCGTTAAAACTTTTTGTTTTTACTAAAAATTTTATTCTTTTTATTTTTATAACGTAAAAAAATGTTTTTTACATACCCAAAGAGCAGTAAATCACTAAATCAGCCCATCCATCCTACTCTCCTCATCGTTTCCTACCCTCCTATGATCTATCGATCTATCGATCTATTGATTCAAGTCACATTTCGTGTATCATTTTTGGATAAACATAAGTTAACAAAGTTTTGCACTTAACAACAATAAAGTAACTAACATAACATACAAAAAACGTAACCTACTCACACTTTGTCATGCATATCTCTAACATAACAAAGTATAATTTATATTAACATCGTAATATTTAACTAAAATTTATCACAAAATTGGTTAATTAATCATATCCGGTCAATGAATATATGCTAACGTACAAAGTTTTACATCAATAAAGCTAATTACTTAGCATCACCTGAACTATGAATATAATGTTCAATGACAAAACCTAACATTTGAACTATGAATAAACGTTAACATTAACAATTCCACACTTACACCAAACATTGAAGTAACTAGCATAGCATACAAAAACGTAACCTAAGCATTACTTTGTCAAGGCATTCTCATATCGTTGTAATTTACTAACATTTAGGTAAACATTTAACAAACACTTATCATAGCCTAACTCTTAAAATTATCATACAGAAAGGGGGACCAACGAATAGATATGCTAAGGCCGACAAAAGTTCCCATTAAGTTAAAGCTTACATAGCATCATCTGAACAAGAATATAATCCACAACGACAACCCTAACATACCTTAAACATGAATAAATTGTTTAACGTTAAATCAAAATGTCGCACTTAACAACAGTAAAGTAAACTAACATCGATGCATGCAAAAACGTAACCTATTTTCAATTTTTTCACGCATATCTCTAACATATTAACGTTAATCTTACATGTTGACACAGCACATTTTAGCAAAATGTATCAGTAACCTGGGCCGATTATCATACAGGACCACCGAAGATATGCTAACGTAACAAAGTTTTCTACATTATCATAGTAATATTTTAACAAAAAATTTATCATTATAGCCTTACCTAAATACCATAATTCCCCAACAAATAAATGCAAACATAACAAAAGTTTTTTCCAAACATAACAAACATCACAAGTTTATCCAAACATAACAAAAATAACAAAGTTTTAACAATAACATAGTACAAAAAATAAGTTCTTTAAATACTAATCAGCGAATATGCTAACGACATTGTTTTACGTTAATAAAGCTAAAACATAGCATTACCAGAACTAAGAATATAAGGAGCTATGACAAAACCTAACACCTTACGCACGAATAAACTACTAACATTAACAAAGTTCCATACTTAGCAACAGTAAAATACCTAGCACAGCATACAAAACGTAACCTATTTGCACTTTTTCAAGCATATCTCTTAAACATATCAAGTTATTTTTACAAATTAACACTATGATTTACCATCGCCATTTCGAGTATCATTTCGGATAAACATAGAACAAAAATGAGTTTTTTATATACTAACCAGCGAATATATGCTAACATAACAATGTTTTCACATTAATAAAGCTAACAGCATCATATGAACTAAGAAAATAATTTACAACGACAAAACCAAAAACAACTTACGCTCTAATAAACTGTTAACATTAACAAAGTTCCCACTTAATACCAGTAAAGTAACTTAAATTGCATACAAAACGTAGCCTATTCATGCTTTTTCCAAGCATATCTCTAACATAATAAAGTTAATTTTACATTAACACAGTAATATTTAACAAAATTTAACAAATTAATGTTTTCACATTAATAAAGCTAACATAGCATCATATGAACTAAGAAAATAATTTACAACGACAAAACCAAAAACAACTTACGCTCTAATAAACTGTTAACATTAACAAAGTTCCCACTTAATACCAGTTAAAGTAACTTAAATTGCATACAAAACGTAGCCTATTCATGCTTTTTCCAAGCATATCTCTAACATAATAAAGTTAATTTTACATTAACACAGTAATATTTAACAAAATTTTATCATAACCATGTCTAATTATCATACAAACCAATCTATCAAAGATACCAGCATCTTGAACTATGAATTGACACTATCTTCATCAAAGTGTCACTCGTCTCGAGTATAACATCATTTGAACTATGAATAAACGTATACATTAGCAAAATTCTTGGGCAAACCTAACATTACTGAACAAAAAGCTGTATCCATAGACAAATCACGTTTCCTAACACATCATCGTCAGTTAACACAGTAATATCTTACAAAACTCATCATTTCTCTAACAAATCAGTGTTAAATTTCACACTGTCATAGTAATATTTAACATAACATACCTAACTTACGAATAAACAGTTTTCATTAACCAAGAGTATCTATAGCAACACATCACCTCCCGAGAAAAAACCCTATGGGATGCGCCCCTTGAAAAAGTGTGAATCCTGAGAGAGGGGATCATCCCGAAGGGGTGTAAGCGGGTTTTGTGCCTCAGCCAGAAGGGCTGAGGCCTTACCCCTCCTTCAGAGGGGTAATGCCCGCTAATTTTGCTAATGTCTACGTTTATTCATAGTTTAAATGATGTTATACTCGAGACGAGTGACACTTTGATGAAGATAGTGTCAATTCATAGTTCAAGATGCTGGTATCTTTGATAGATTGGTCACTTTGTTAAGGGAATTTGTTAGACAATACGTCTTTACCTGCTGCTGATATGCGGAAAAAATGGGAACATATAGAGTATTGTACGACATGTTAGCTACTTTACCTTTGATAAGTAGGGAATTTTCAGGATGTTAGCTGATTATTCATACACGAGTATGTTAGGGTTTGCATTTGTACATTAATTCGTTAGTTCAGGTTATGAATGTTAGCTTTTGATGCTAAAAACTTGTTGCCGTAAGCATATATTTCGTTTAGATCCAGTATATAAAGAACTTGTTATTTATGTTATGTTTATCCAAAATGATACTCGAAATATGATTTGAGTCAATAGTTCAATAGATCATAGGCGGATGGGTGGGTAGGGGACTGCAGGGGATGGGTAGTTTGATTTACTGAGATTTACTGATTTACTGCTTAAAATCAGTAAACTATTACGCTTTACTGGATATTTTATTCAAAGAACTTATTTTTTATGTATGTCAGGATAAATTTTGTATTTTCATGTTATGTATTTGGTTTAACACTTTGTTATGTTTGCAATTATTCGTTGGGGATTTTAATATTTAGACGAGGTTATCATGAATTTTTGTTAAATATTACGAAGTTGATGTAAAAAAAAAAATTGGTACGTTAGCATTTTTATATTCGTTGTCAGTATGATGATAAGACAGGATTTGTGATAAATTTTTGTTCAATATTACGATGTTATGTAAAATTAACATTGAATATGTTAGAGAGATGCTTGAAAAAGTTGTGAATAGGTTACGTTTATGCCTTACGAAGTGTTAGGTACGTTTACTGTTGTTAGTTGCGGAAGTATTGTTAATGTTAGTAGGTTTATTCGTACGTATTGATGTGTTAGGTTGCTGTTGTACTTATTTTCTTAGTCAGGTTATGTTATGTTAGCTTTATTAATGTAAAAAACTTTGTTAACGTTACCCATATAATTCGATGGTTAATAGTATATTAAAGAAACTTATTTTTGTGCCTATGTTTAACCGAAATTGATGCTCGAAATATGACAATGAATCAAAGATCAATAGATCAAAAGGGTCATGTTGGGAGGGTGGGGAGGGGTTGATGGTTTTGATTTACTGATTACTGATTTACTGCTACCAAATCTACAAAAGATTCTTATCATCAAAAACCAGTGGATATTTTATTTCATAAATCACTTTAGCCGCAGCTACAGGTATGTTTGCTGGAGTGTTGTTACGTTTACATAAATAAGAGGGTTTGTTATAAGGTTATGAAAGTATTGATAAAGAGGTTTGCTTAAAATATTACTGTGTTAATGTAAAATTTAACTTTAATATGTTAGAGATATGCTTTGGAAAAAGTATGAATAGGGTACGTCTTTGTATGCCATATTAGTTACTTTACTGGTTATGTTAAGTGTGGAACTTTGTAATGTTAACAGTTTATTCTAGAGCGTAAGCTGTGTTGGTTTTGTCGTTGTAAATTATTTTCTTAGGTTCATATTGATGCTAGTTGATGTATTAATGTGCAAACATTTTGTTATGTTAGCATATTTCGCTGGTTAGTATATAAAGGAACCTCATTTTTGTGCTATGTTTATCCGAAATGATACTCAAATGCGACGTAAATCAATAGTGTTAATGTAAAAATAACATTGATATGTTAGAGATATGCTTGAAAAAGTGTGAATAGGTTACGTTTTGTACGCTGTGCTAGGTATTTTACTGTTGCTAAGTATGGAACTTTGTTAATGTTAGTAGTTTATTCGTGCGTAGTAAGGTGTTAGGTTTTGTCATAGCTCCTTATATTCTTAGTTCTGGTAATGCTATGTTAGCTTTATTAATGTAAAAACAATGTTACGTTAGCATATTTTCGTTGTTTAGTATTTAAAGAACTATTTTGACTATGTTTTTGTTATAAAACTTTGCTTATTTTTATGTTATGTTTGGATAAAACTTTGTTATGTTTATTGTTTATGTTTGGATAAACTTTTGTTATGTTGTTTGCATTTATTTGTTGGGGATTTATGGTATTTAGGTAAGGTTATGTATAAATTTTTGTTAAATATTACTATGATAATGTAGAAAAATTTGTTACGTTAGCATATCTTCGGTGGTCTGTATGATAATCGGCCAAGGTTATGATACATTTTTGCTAAATGTTGCTGTGTCAATGTAAGATTAACGTTAATATGTTAGAGATATGCTTGAAAAAGTATGATGGGACCACCGTTATTTGCATGCAATCTAGTTAACATTTTACTGTGTTAAGTGCAACATTTTGTTAACGTTAACCATTTATCCCGTAAAGTATGCTAGGTTTGTCGTTGTGGATTATATTCTTAGTAAGATTGATGCTATGTAAGCTTTTAATTATGTGAAAAACTTTTGTCGCCTAGCAATATATATATCGTTGGTCGTATGATAATTCAGATGTAGGCTATGATAAGTTTTTGTTAAATGTTACTATGTTAATGTAAATTACAACGATATGTTAGAGATATGTTTGACAAAGTATGCTTAGGTTACGTTTTTGTATGCTATGTTAGTTACTTCAATGTTGGTAAGTGTGGAACTTTGTTAATGTTAACAGTTTATTCACGCTTAAGGTATGTTAGGTTTTGGCATTGTACATTATATTCATAGTTCAGGTGATGCTATGCTTGCTTTATTGATGTGAAAACTTTGTTACGTTAGCATATATTCATTGACCGATATGATAATTAGCCAATGTTGTGATAAATTTTAGTTAAATATTACCGTGTTAATATAAATTAACTTTGTTATGTTAGAGATATGCATGACAAAGTGTGAGTAGGTTACGTTTTTTGTATGTTATGTTAGTTACTTTATTGTTGTTAAGTGCAAAACTTTGTTAACTTATGTTTATCCAAAATGATACATGAAATGTGACTTGAATCAATAGATCGATAGATCATAGGAGGGTAGGAGACGATGAGGAGAGTAGGATGGATGGGCTGATTTAGTGATTTACTGCTTTTGGGTATGTAAAAACACAAATTTTTTACGTTATAAAAATAAAAAGAATAAAATTTTTAGTAAAAACAAAAAGTTTTAACGAAATAAAATTAAAAATTAAAAGTTTCTTTAAAAAAAAAAAAGTTTTAAAGAAATAAAATTAAAAATAAAAGTTTTTAGAGTTGTTATAAAACATAAAGACATTAGCAAAAACATAAAATGTTTTTAATAAATTTGTTATGTTGACCCTGTGTCAAACAAGAATCAAATGTATAGCTTAATGTTTCGAAAACGAACCAAACAAGAATTATAGGTATTGCATAATGTTTCGAAAAGTGGGAGGAGTTTGAACAATTTCTCGACTTGTATCTGATAACTCTAGTGAAACAGGGACCATATCAGCTTCGTACATGTTCGTTCTGTATGCATTGTTAGTTACTTTAGTGCTGTTAAGTATGGAACTTTGTTAATGTTAGCCATTTATTCGATCATAAGGTATGTTAGGTTTTGTCATTGTGCGTTATATTCTTAGTTCAGGATATGATATGTTAGCTTTATTGATGTGAAAACTTTGTTACGTCAGCATATATTTGTTGGTCTGTATGATAATTAGGTTAAGTTATGGTAACTTATTGTTAAATGTTACTATGCTAATGTAAAAATAACAGTGATATGTTAGAGATATGTTTGAAAAAAGTGTGAATAGGATACGTTCTGTATGCAATGTTAGTTACTTTACTGTTGTTAAGTATGAAACTTTGTTATTGTTAACTGTTTATTCGTGTTTAAGATGTGTTAGGTTTGGGGGGTGTACATTATATTCTTAGTTCATGTTATATGTTAGCTTTATTGATGTGAAAACTTTGTTACGTTAGCATATATTAGTTGGTCTGTATGATAAATAGGTTAAGTTATGATAAATTTTGTTAAATGTTACTATGTTACTGTAAAATAACAGTGATATGTTAGAGATATGTTTGAAAAAAGTGTGAATAGGGTACGGTCTATGTTAGAGATATGCTTGACAAAGTGTGCATAGGTTACGTTTTTGTATGATATGTTAGTTACTTCAGTGGTGGTAAGTGTGGAACTTTGTTAATGTTAACAGTTTATTCGTGTTTAAGGTGTGTTAGGTTTGTCGTTGTACATTATATTATCAGTTCAGATGATGCTATGTTAGCTTTATTAAGGTAAAAGTTTTGTCACGTTAGCGTATACTCGTTGATCAATGTATAAGATAATTTGACAACCCTGTATAGATTAGCATTTATTCATTGATTAGTATGATATGTAGGTTATATACCTTAAAACCATTTTTAATTTTATTTCTAGAAAATACCATTTCACTGATAAAGTTTCTTGACCTTAGCAAAAAACATAAAATGTTTTAATAAATTTGTTATGTTGACCGTGTGATAAACAAGAATCAAAATGTATTGCTTAATGTTTCGAAAATGAATCAAACGAGAATCATAGGTATTGCGTAATGTTTCGAAAAATTGGAGGAGTTTGAACAATTTCTCGACTTGTATCTAATAACTCTAATGAAACAGGAAATACAGATACAAACATGAAACGAATTGCTCGTAAGACTGGGGTTTGAAAATACAAATACGAACAGAAAATGAATCGACTGTAAAACCTGATCGAGAAAATACAAACACGAACAGAAAACGATTAGGGCATAGCGCTTGTATATGGTATTATTTGAACCAATATGGTTCGTTCGTCCATCCTATACTTGTTTACTTTCTTCTGATTTTTCGAAAGAAAGAATCTCATTACTTTTTGAGTCTGTTTATACATACGATTTTCGTCAGTAAGACCTTTTTCGCTGTGCTGGTATGATGACATCTCCTTCTGCTCCTAAGCTCGTTAGAAATATCTTTACGAGGACCTTCGTAATACCCAACGATGTGGTATTTATATTTTTTCGTCAAACGAATGGAGAGCGATATATTACCTGTATTCCATTCGGAGGTGCAAATAATAGACCTTTATTCATTTCAGTTGAAGAGTTCATCAAGATTGTCGATACCTCAGAAGCTTGGGTAAAGGCTAATTATGGGTCATCTGATGGATCGCCTCCGGGTGAAATATCTATCAGAGGTGACAGTGTGAGAGGTTATAATAGAATAGAGGTTGTTTTCACTGCATCTAATAATGTTAAAAGTATTGATGCACGCAACTATTGGAAACCCCTCGATGCTGTCACATTCGCGCGTACATGTATAGGTTTCACTGTTCATTCATCTGAAAATATTACAGCTTTGGTTAAAATCAAAAACGAATTAATGTCTCATCTTAAAGAGGTCGACATACTCGAGGACTTAATTCATATAGTACACAGTGTAATCTACGAAATTCACAATGAAACTTGTGGTTTACTGTATAATGCGATATACAGGAGTGCGTTAACAACTATCAGCCAGGATACGTTTACTTCTCTCTGGAACGAGAGAATGCGTACTAGTGAACCTGTGTATGCCGAAGAATGGATTAATGCTGTAAGCGGTATTTATACTTACATCCTTTCAAAGGGTATTGAATCTCTGAGAGAAATATATAGAACTTGCTCAATTTATACAGAATCCTCTGTCCTTTAATTAGATGAGTTAATATGTTTAAAATAAAACGTATGCTTTTATGTATTTATTTAATACTCTTTTCATTGAAAATTATATGTTATAAAAAATGAAAACTTGTTTTACTTCCCATATGTAAACTTTATTGGTTAAGATGCTAGTGATGGCTGTTTATACGTACCGCTGATGTGTGTTAAGTATGTTATGTTCGTAGTTTAACTTTAACATGGTTAAAACTTTGTTATGTCAGCTGTTATCCTAATAGATCCATTACAGATCCATGGTGACCACATTTGATCAGGCATTTATGTAAGGCCTTGACTCCTACCGATCATCTGCTCTAGATGTAAAAAAGGTAAATTTTTTTACGTTATAAACATAAAAGAGAATAAAATTTTTAGTTAAAAACAAAAAAGTTTTAAAGAAATAAAATTAAAAGTTTTTTAAAAATAAAAAGTTTTAAAGAAATAAAATTAAAAATAAATAAAAGTTTTAAAACAAAAAAGTTTTAAAGAAATGAAGTTAAAAATAAATAAAATAAATAAATAAATAAACAAACACAGCGTGCTACTGATTTGTTAAATGAATATTTTCCGCATCAGCTTCGTATCTGATCGTTCTGTATGCATTGTTAGTTACTTTACTGTTGTTAAATATGGAACTTTGTTATTGTTAGCAGTTTATTCGATCGTAAGGTATGTTAGGTTTTGTCATTGTACATTATATTCGTAGTTCAGTTGAGACTATGTTTGCTTTATTGATGTGAAAACTTTGTTACGTTAGTATATATTCATGGATCAGTATGATAATTACACAAGGTTGTGATAAATTTTTGTTAAATGTTACTATGTTAATGTAAAAATATCAGTGATATGTTAGAAAAAGTGTAAGTAGATTACGTTCTGCGCTCAATGTTAGTTACTTTACTGTTATTAAGTATTGACCTTTGTTAATGTTAACTGTTTATTCATGTTTAAGATGGGTTAGGTTTGTGAGTGTTCATTATATTCGTAGTTCAGGTGATGCTATGTTTGCTTTATTGATGTGAAAACTTTGTTACGTTAGCATATATTCATTGATCAGTATGATAATTACACAAGATTGTGATAAATTTTTGTTAAATGTTACTATGTTAATGTAAAAATATCAGTGATATGTTAGAAAAAGTGTAAGTAGGTTACGTTCTGCGCCCAATGTTAGTTACTTTACTGTTGTTAAGTATGGAACTTTGTTAATGTTAGCTGTTTATTCATGTTTAAGATGTGTTAGGTTTGTGAATGTACATTATATTCGTAGTTCAGGTGATGCAATGTTTGCTTTATTGATGTGAAAACTTTGTTACGTTAGCATATATTCAGTGATCAGTATAATAATCAGACTTTTTTAACATAAATATGAAAATGGTAAAATTTTAGTAAGAACAAAAAACTGTTTAAAGTATATAAAACAAAAATAAATGAAAGTTTTGTGTTATGTTATACAAAATATGACATGAATCAATAGATCATAGAGGGGGAGGGTTGTGAGGCTAGGATGGATGAGGAGGGTGAGGAGGCTCTGGAGGCTCAAGAGGCTCAGGAGGCTCTGGAGGGTTGTGAGGCTAGGATGGATGAGGAGGGTGAGGAGGCTCTGGAGGCTCAAGAGGCTCAGGAGGCTCTGGAGGCTGTTTGATTTATATAAAAAACGTAAATTTTTTTAAGTTATAAACTTAAAAAGAATAAAAATGTTTAAATATTTTTTTTTTAAATTTTTTTTTTTTTTAAATTTTTAAATTTTTAAATTTTTTTTTAAATTTTTAAATTTAAAAAAAAAATTAAATTTTTTTTTTTTTTTTTTTTTTTTTTTTTTTTTTTTTTTCTGTATCGATATTACATCCTATCAAAGATGTATACTTTTTTTTTTGTTTTTTATTTATATATTTATTTATTTATTTTATTTATTTATTTATTTATTTACGAACTTGCAACCCTCATATTCGAGTTCTACGTCCTTATAAACATATATTTTGATCCTAATAGAGGACTGAACGATTATTTATTAATTCGGCACCGCACCGGAGCCCGCACCGGTGCAGCTGTCAACTCCTACTCCTATGAGGCAGACTCCTTCTCCACTCTTTCCTTCTTTATTCATCCTTCATCCTTCTTCCTTCCTCCTTCGTCCTCTGTTTTGCACTCTGTGCTTTTTTTTCAGTTGGGGCCCCTACGTGGGGGGCCTTAGACACCCTATACGGACTTATAACCCTCATATTTGAGATCTACGGGTTCGATAACCTATATAAGGACACCAATATTGATGTTATACGAATGTTTATTAATTCAGCACCGCACCGGCTCCAGCACCGGAGCCGGAGCCAACTCCTCAGATTCCAATACCAACTCTTTCTAGAAATTACACTCTGAATCCTCTCACCAAATTTCAGCCTTATACGAATACTTCGATTTTTTACGGCACCGCACCGGCTCCAGCACCGGTGCAGATGCCAACTCCACCGATCCAGGTTGTGCAGAACGGAGCGGAACTGGAGTCGGAACCGGAGTCGAGCCTGAGCCTGAACCTGAGTCGCAGGAACCGCAGCAGCAAACGCTGAAGATGGCTCAAAAATTGATTCAATACGGGAATCAATTTTTTACGAACTATCGCAAACATACGTTCGCGCGGTCGGCCAGGTGTCCACCTGGCGCTAACTCACTTTTAAGCCTAATCTTCGATCGCTCAGAACCCGCAACAAGGGCGTAAGCGACATTTTGAGCTACGCTCTCGGGGGGAGGTACCCCCTATATACATCCTAGAGACTTGAAATTTACCCTGTTTCGATCTTAACCCATACATAGATTATATTCCAAGTTTCAGACCGATACCTCTATTCCTTCATATCGAAAAGGGTGCTATCGCTCAGATGGCAGCATCACTACTCACGCATCGTTCTAGAAGTATGCTCTGCTCTCATTAACATTTTAAAGGACTCTGTAAAGGTAATTTTGTTTTATTGAATGTTGCAATAGTTTCTTTACTTACAAATGCAAGATTATGAATGAGAATTCAAAAAATAGTTATAAAACGTTTGTTGAAGATCTTTGAGACAGAAATAACATTTAAGATTTATTAGAGTTTTTAAAGTAGAAATATTCATGAAAGTGGGAATTCTCCCACTCCCTCGCAAAAAAAAAAAAAAAAAAAAAAAAATTTGCTGAGAATTAATTGTTTCCTATAATTTAGTATTCTTTGGATTTAAATATGTAATTGACTTCATCAATAATAATAATAATAATAATAATAATAATAATAATAATAATAATAATAATAATAATAATAATAATAATAATAATAATAATAATAATAATAATAATAATAATAATAATAATAATAATAATAATAATAATTTCCTTTTTCATCCTCCATTCTCTTCCCACTAGATGTGAGATAGGGATGTTCGGAACCTAAGCCGAAATTAGAATAGTTAATTAGATGAACATAACATCATTCGAAAGGAAAGCCCTCCCTCTATTCCTTCCTCTTAATTGTGAGCTCATCGCATTAAAAAAAATCCACCCTAAGGCTTTACAAGGCTGCGACGGACCATCATTGTGATAGCTCGTCAATGTCAATCCCTTAATCAAAACCCTGCCATTCACTCTTTTTATGCACCATTCTTCTATCTTCTGTTAAACTAGCATTCCTTTCCTTTTGAAATCCTTTACTGACTCAATCCACTTTTTTCTTTGGTTTTCCCATCATACTCATCACTACACATCCGACTATCATCCATCCTTTCCATATCACCAAACCAACTCAGTACACAATCGTTTATTCTCTCATTTGCGCCTTTCTTCACACAACACAACTCC
>JABUQX010024890.1:27500-32500 GCA_015478945.1 Trachelipus rathkii | reverse complement strand
ATATTTATACATTTTATATTCTCTTCCTATTATCTTTAATTTTATTTTGAAAATAATTACTTTTTTATCCTCTTTAATAACCCCTATTGTTTATTTATTATTTAGAACACACACACACACACACACAACACAACACACACACACACTTTATCACTGTAGGACACACATTCACTTAGTGACACTTATGTACACGAAGCATTCACTATGACACTTGACATTGTTACCGATAGGATCACTTACATTTACGTACGACAAGACGACCACGACCACACATCACACACTATCACACACACCTGAGTCCATCAAGTTTACTTACACGTGCGATCGACACCTAGATTTATGCTGTACGACACGCAGATTTATTACATCACACATATTTACTTACAACTGCACACACAGATTTACTATACATTCACACACAGATTTTACTTACACACACACATCAGAATGGATATTGTTACTATACGAGTCACACAGCAGCACACACACACACACCACACACACACACACGTTACACAGCACACACACACACACCAGCACACACGCACTACTGTCACTTTATCACATGATACGTAAGTTAAATTCTATTAATTATAATAATTTTATTTACTGTATGTTTGAATTTAATTTTAATTAACATATTATATTCATATAATTATAATTAATCTAGAATTTATTTCTAATAGTTCTGAAGAAGACTTTTTGATATACGAAAAATTATTATTAATGTTAATACTTTTTGTTTTATAATTTTTATTAACTATCAAGTTTTAAAATATCTTTTACTAAAATTTTATGAAATTTTTATTAAAAACATTATATTTAACGTACCTTAAAGCAATAAATCAGTAAGGTCAGGCCCTAGCACCCCTCTACACCAAGCTATTGCCGCGTTTATGTTCTATTGATACTACTGCTAACATAACATGTATTTTATTAAATTCATTCTAAGGTTTTTATTTAAAAATAACAATTATTCACTAATTTATATTATTCGCTCATTGTTAACTAAAAATTTTCTAGAGTTTTTTTTTTTTTTAATTATGGATTTGCTTTATTTTTTATTATTATTATTTATTTTTATATTTTTATTTTATTATTATTAATTATTATTATATTTATTGATTATTATTATCTATGATACATTGACAATCCATCACGAGAAAACACAACACCCGCACTCCTTACAGATACGAAACTGTCCTCTCTCTGTAAAATGTGTTGTAGGGAATAATCTTTACTTTTCTTGTATCCCGGGGCGATTTTAGACCTAATTCCAGTTGTCAAAATATATTTCAAACTGACCTTTTCTGTAAAATGTGGTGCTAATAACTACGTTAGGCCTAAATTTAGTCTAAATTTAGGATAAGCCTTTTGTATCCCCGGCTGATTTAAGCCTAATACCAGGTCAAAAGGTAATTCCAGTATAGACAAGAATCGAGAATCAATGTTATTATTATTTTATAAATATATTTCAAACTGAAACATGCTGGATCGGTAAGATCCTTTAATCAGGTAAGAAGGAAATGTTTACCTTTCTTGTGAGTGGCCGGAGTAATCCTTATCTCTATATGACCTCGTATGTGATTGGTCGAGAATTATTTTATCGCTTTTTTGGTTTTACGTATGTAAAAACATGTTTTTTCATATCCTGAACCTTATCTGTGATTGGATGAAAATTATATTGGAGGATGCGTGTTTTAGACCCAAACTCATTTTAAAATCATACTCGTTTTGGCTCTTAAGCGGTGCACAAGTTCTCTGGTTTGTAATAAAAGTGTTCTATTTTCACTAAGTGTATATCATGAACCACCTTAACATGTATACCTCAATACAAGACATTATCCAGTGGGAAATCAAGATCCCAGGAAGTAGGGTTTCATTCTTATATAAAAGAAAACCCGATGGATTTGAATTTTTCAAGTGTGCTACCCAATCACCCTGTTATAATACCAAGCGTATTTTCGTGAGTCCAGATGAATTACTTTGTATATGTAATCACACTGAAGAGTGGCTTACAGAATACTTTAAACCAAGCTCAGCTTTAAACTGGACCGAAACAGTTATTAACCTGTGCGAAGAAACCAGCGATAAGCAACTTACTCTAGCATTTTATAAACATCAAAACATAATCAGTTTGGAAGTTAGATTATGGGAGAGAAATAATGAAACAGGAGTATTTGAACCTACATCATTTGGATTCTACATTTCAGGCCTAGCGCAGATGAAATATATGTTAGAGGTACGTAAGCGCATGTTAATACAGCTGAAGAAGACATATGTGTTATCTAATTACGTAACCGTAATTCATTACATGTTATACCAAGAATACTACGCATTTAAGAAAACCCTGATCGATGATCCTACGGTTATCATCGACCGCCTTCCTAAGTTCTATAGACGTACAGAAATTCATTTATCTACTTAGAAAACAATGGCAAGAAAGTATTTATGCAGGTGACCCAGAATGTAAATATACTATGATATCTGAGCGGGAACTTTTTACGTATGTGTTAACTGAAGGTATTACTGAGACACGAAACTATATCATCGATAATGATTATAAATGATTGGCATAATTGCAAGATTTTAGAGATTTTAATATAAAATAATCAATAAACATTATGTGTAAAATGTATGGGATGGTTATATATTAATAATATTCCTGGTAATTATATTAATGTAACCTTAATAAAAGTCATGTAAATATATTTAACACTCTTGTATATATTTAATGGTTATCCTTTATATATATTAAGTATTATATATATATATATACTATATAAATATAATATTTATATATATATAATATATATATATATTATATAATTATAAATATATATAATATATATATATATATATATATTAACTATAGTCGTATATTCAAAAAATATAGTAGAACATATATATATATATATGTAACTATATTGATATATATATATATATAATATAAATCATTGAATGTTAATGATTATTAAAATTTTCTAATTGATATAGTAAAGTTTTTATTTATCCTTATTTTACTTTCTTAAATATAAAAATTTACATGTATGTTAAGAGTTTAAATAAACGAGCCCCAGGTTCCAGGATATTGAAAAAACTATGTTTTTACATACGTAAAATCAAAAAAGCGATAAAAAAATTCTCGACCAATCACATACGAGGTCATATAGAGATAAGGATTACTCCGGGCCACTCACAAGAAAGGTAAACATTTCCTTCTTACCTGATTAAAGGATCTTACCGATCCCGTGCATGTTTCAGTTTGAAATATATTATAAAATAATAATAACATGGATTCTCGAATCTTGTCTATACTGGAATTACTTTTGACCTGGTATTAGGCTTAAATCAGGCCTGGGATTACAAAAGGTTTCTGCATCATAATTTAAGAACTTTAAATTTAAAGTACTAGAAGTAGTTATTCCACCACATTTTACAGAAAAAAGTCAGTTTGAAATTATATTTTGACCGGGAATTAGGTCTAAATCGCCCGGGATACAAAAAGGATTACTCCCTTACAACACATTTTTACAGAGAAGGAGACGTCAGTTTCGTATCCTGTTAAGAGTGCGGGTTGTTGGTGTTGTTTCTCGTGATTGGATTGCAATGTACATAGATATAATAATAATAATAATAATAATAATTAATAATAATAAAATAATTTAATAAAAATAATAATAATAATAATAATAAAGAAAATCCGAATTTATTTAAAAAACTTTGAAATATTTTTAGTTACATCGAGCGATTAATATAAATGTAAGTGAATAATTGTTATTTTTAAATTAAAAATTAAAATGATTTTAATAAAAATACATGTTATGTTTAGCAGTAAGGCTTCAATAGAAACATACGCGGCAATAAGGACTTGGTGTTAGAGGGGTGCTGAGGGGCTGACCTTTACTGTATTTATGCTTTGAAGGTTACGTAAAATATATTGTTTTTTATAAATTTGCATAAAATTTTATGTAAAAGTTTATTTAAAAACTGATAGTTATAAAATTTAAAAAAAAAACCCCCAAAAAAAAGGGGTATTTTAAAACCAGGCTTAATTATAAATTCTTCGTTCAAAGTTTTTAAGAAACTTTTGAAATAATTTTAGTTATATTTAAATGAGTAATATAAATGTACGAGCTTAATTAAGAAACATAAAATGTTTTTATTAAATTGATACGTTATATGTGTAAGTGAGTGTGCGTGTGTGTGGGTGTGTGTGTGTGTGCGGGTGCGTGTGCAGATGTGTGTGTGTGTGTGATGTGTTGTTGGTGCGTGTGTTGTGTGTGTGTGTGTGACTGTAAGTAAAAATCTGTGTGTGTGTGTAAGTAAATTGTGTGTGTGACTGTAAGTAAATCCATGTGGAGCGCTAAGTAAATCTGTTGTGAGTGTAAGTAAAATCTGCGTGTGTTAAGTTAAATCTGTGTGTGAGTGTAAGAAAATGTGTGTGATGTGTGTGTGTGTGTGTGTGTGTTGCTGTACAACCTGTAGTGTGTGTGTAAATGTAAATGTAAGTGTCTATCGGTTAAATGTAAGTGTACATGATGTGAATGTGTGTATTAAGTGTCATTAGTGAATGTGTGTCTTAAGTGTAAGTGGTATGTGTGTGTGTGACTGTGTAGTGTGTGTACTGTGTGTGTTGTTCTAAATAATACATTAACAATCAGGCATGAAAGTAAATAACACTAAAGTATAATAATAAAAATAAATTAAAAGAATAAAAAGAATAAAAATAAAAAAGTATTAAAACAAAATAAAAATATAATATAAAGTAAAATAATAAAAATAAAAAAAAGAATAAAAAAGAATAAAAATAAAAAGCATTAAAAACACTATGAAATCGGAATTAGAGTGAGTCTGGCGAAAACCTTTTTAAAAAGAATAAAAGAATAAAAAATGAAATAATATTAAAAACAAAATAAAATAATTAATAAAAGGTAAAATGATAAAAATACAAATTAAAAGAATTAAAAAAGACCAAATAAAAAATAAAAAGTATTAAA
>JABUQX010024890.1:20000-22500 GCA_015478945.1 Trachelipus rathkii | reverse complement strand
TTTCTGGAGACAGTTCAGCCGCTGCCAGTAGTAGCTTAAGGAGCAGCTCTCCCATTTTAAATGAGAGCTGTGACATGGACAGCCAAAGATCTCTTACTGATCCTGTCACTGTAACCCTTGATTGTGAGGAGACGAGGGATCCTGGAAACCAAGGCCAAGAGGGCAACGAGGATGCCGTCAAAGAGTTGAAAAGCTATTTGCTCACTCTTGAGAGGTAAGAAACTCGCCTCCATGCTATAGTAAAGACTAAAGACTAAAGAGCATAGTAAAGAGTAAAGACTATAAAGTAACCAAATTAAATCTTTAAATAAAATCTAGTAAATTAACTTTTTTTGAATTTTTTCATGATTGAACATTTAAATATGAAATTACAATAGTCAAATTCAAAAAAATTAAAAACTTCTATTTATTTCAGTTTCTTCATCTTTGAAAAATTTTTGAGGACTGATGAGAAAGTTGATGGGGTGTCTCTTAGGAAGATTCACACTGGTGTTGCCAAGTGTAAACATCCTGCCTGCAAAGGGAAGAAGGGGCTTTCCTACAGCACCCAGACAAGGTCCCACCTCAAGCAGCATTACAAGCATGTAAGTTTAAATAATTATTAATTAAATAATTTAGATAAGATCACAACAACTAACTGGTGTTGCTAGTTAATTAGTTATCAAGATTTAAACACTCTTGTATAAAGTCTTGATACTTTATACAAATGTTATCAAAGAAAATTAAAAAATTTGTAATTAAAGTTTGTATTATTTTTATATACCAGATGCACAATGACCTTCTCCCTCACCTCTCTGCAGCCATTGAAGGGCTTAGCAAGCGCGGTCGCTCCAGTTCAAGGGAGAGTGAGTCTCGCAAGCGTCAGATGTCTCTGGATGAGAGCTTCAGGTCAAAGTTCAGCCAGCAGAGAGCAAGACAAGGTTACACCAGGTGAAAAAATTCAGAAACATAATATTAGTTATTTTAATTGAACTCAATTTTTTTTAAATAGGTATATGAGCGACTTAGCGTCTTCACGTTTTAAAAATATTTTTATTAAAAATTTAAAATATATTGATTTATTAACTTAATTACTTTTTCATCATTAGGTGGTTCATTCATTCAATGATGCCACTGGATTTAGCTGATGATCCTTACACGAAGGAGATGTTTTACCTCATTAATCCCGAGTTTCATCCCACCTCAAGGAGGACTTTGAGCAGGGATATTGAAAAGCTGATGCAAAAGGGGAAGACTCGACTGATAAACAACCTCTTCCACCAGAAGTGGGTGGCCACTACAGCCGACAGTTGGACCGCCCACAATAGGTCCTTCTTGGGAATGACAGTCCACTGGATTGACAGGGTCAACCTCAAAAGGTGCCATGCAACTTTGGCGGTCAGGGAGGTGAAGGTAAGAAAATTAAAAAGTTAAATTTTGTCATTTTATACCTTAGTCTCATAACCATAAGAACATATGAGGTGTAAATATTATTTAATTTACAGACTAAAACAATAAAATTATTGTCTTTAGGAAAGGCAAACTCACCAGTTACTGGGGAAACTAATCACAGAGATTCATCATGAGTTTAGCATCCACGGTAAGGTGAAGGCCACCACTACGGACAATGGCACCAACTACGTGGCAGCCTTCAACGCCTTTGGTGAGTCCAACCAGGACCAGGAGAACCTTCCTATGGACCCTGATTATCCTGACTTGGAGATTGTGGATCTCCAGGAGCTCCTGAGGGCTGAGGGTGACAACCCAAGTCTGCCGCCTCAACACCGCTGCAGGTACTTAGAATTCGCGAAAACTAGTGCTAAATGCTACTAATATATATTAATAATATTATTAAGTAATAAGTATTAACAAATAAAGATTTGTCATTTAAGATTTAACTAATAATCTTTGAATTTCTTGAATTAAATATCTTATTGTTTCAGTGCTCACACACTCAATCTGTTGGCGACAACAGATGTGAGTGATATACAGGGCTGGAGCAAGGGGGGCTCACAGTGGAGGAGGACCATAGCTAAGATCCAGGCCCTGTGGAACCTTCAGAACAGGGCCCCAGTGGTGGCCAACCAGATCAAGATTGTCGCCAAAAGAAAACTGAAGACTCCTGTGGTGACAAGGTAGTAGTAGTTACTATTAAAAAAAGAAATTTAGCGTAAGAAATTGTTGCCGATTAATTATAGACAAGTTCATTTTATAAGTTTTTGATATTTTATATAAAGTTATATTTATTTCTGCAGATGGAACTCCCTATATGATAGTGTGATGGTCCTTCTGGAGGTTTTAAGGGTCGAAAACCAAATGGATGCCATAAACACCATCCTCATCAAGCAGCCCAAGGGAGGTTCCCCTCTCACAGAGGTAGACGTCGAGGTAAATATAAAGTATTTTTAAAGTAGCAATTGCTCTTTTAATATTTTTATTTATAATTTAATAAATTTATTAAATTATAAATCTCCTCACAAACCCAAACCCCCTCCATTAATCCCTGTTCTGTACCTGTACC
>JABUQX010024890.1:0-15000 GCA_015478945.1 Trachelipus rathkii | reverse complement strand
ATAATATATATATATATATATATATATATTATATATATATATATATATATATATATATATATATATAATATATATATATATATATATATATATATATATATATATATATATCATATATATATATATATATATATGTGTGTTGTTGTGTGTGTGTGTGTGTGTGAACTGTGTGTTGTGCTGTGTGGGTGTGTGGTGTGTGTGTGTGTGTGTGTGTGTGTGTGTAGTGGTGATGGAAAAAAAATTTAGTGATTAATTATTTTCCAAAATATTTTACAATTTTGTAGTATCTCTTTGTAATCTGATGCTGATGTTCCTCTTATGATTGTTGATGATGATGATTTTGAATGATTATTAACAATTACCAAGAATAATTTGTTACATTAGAATCAAGGATGCGAATATGTTAAGTTAACCAGATTTTGGATAGAGTAGATAAGCTATTTGACTCTTGGGGTTTAACCAATATAGGCCTTTTACACCCTTACATCTTTAACACGCTACCTGTAGATATCTCGACATAGGAACAATAACACGGTACCATTCAAATGTTTCGTGGACCCAATTTATAACTCATTTCTCAACTCCTATTGATTTACTGCAATTTAAATTTAATAAAAAAGTAATGCACAATTTTTCGGTAAACTAGCATTTGATCCTGGCTAAATAAAAATTTGGGGTGAAATAAAGCCTGTTTACAAAAGACAAGAAATAGATGGAAGTCAATATCGGCCCTATCAAGACTGTTCTGCGTTAAAAAAAAAAAAAAAAAGTAATAGCGCAGAAGGGGCTTCACCCCGATTTTTATAAAATACAAGGATATAAATAAAAATTAATATAATGAATAAAAAAACAAAAATGGGACTGACATCATGGAAAAAAAAAGTGACACCTCCAAAGGTTGTTTAAAGCTCCCAGAGACTTTCATTTTTGATCCTTCCAGGTTAGGTCTCATTTTAGGCCCTCTTGTTTCAGGTTATTATATGTTTTCGTTAAGTATACATTGAGTAAATCTGCTGTATAATTAGCCAAATCTTATTTACCTGACAGATGGCCTAAAATTGAGCATGAGACCCCTTTAATTTTTTTTATATAAGAAAGCCTATGGAAAATTTTAAACTTTGAAAGGCTTTACCTTTTTTATTAAAGACAAATCCATGCATAGGGTTATCCTATGGAATTTAATTTTTTTTTTTTTTTTTTTTTATTTATAATATGGGAAAATTTAAACTTTGAGAGGCTGTAACGTTTCTGTATCAATTCAACAAAAAAAAAAAATGATTCCACCATATTTTTCAAATTTTGGTGGAAACTTGTTATTTCTCTTCCCTATAGAGATAAGTTAATAAGACAGCAAGTTTAATACTCTATAGCTACCTCTTTGTTTTCATTTTATAGTGCTTTCAAAAGTTTTCGAAATTTGACGTTTTTAATGATTGGAAGCTGCAAAAAGAGACTTGCTAACCTTTCAAAAATAATTTATAATTCTTTATTTATCCAATATTGTTTTAAAATTGCAGTGTATACTTACTATAAATATCATAAGGGTTCTTTAGGAAAAAATACAAGAATTGCCTAAAGACTGAAACATAGAACCTACCAAGGCTATAAAAAATCGAATTCATTATTTCACAGAAATCTTTGTAATTTTTTTTGATAAAAAATACATGGTGTACAGTTACATTGAATATCACACAAAGAGAAAGTGATAATAATAACTTTTTTTTTTCAAAATAATTTCAATATATTAGGCTATATCAAGGAATAAAATGAGTTTTTATCTTTGTGTTTCTTTTATTAATATAACGGAATTTTTATGCAATTTTATGAGTAAATAAAAGCCTTAGAAATTTAAAGGGGTTTTAAGTATTTACTTTTTGGTGAAACAAATTTTTAAGTGATTATAAAGCAGACAGGCCCTATAGATATTAAAACAAATATAAGAATAATATGAATAATTTCTTAAGTAACTTCAATCAAAATTCAAAAAATTGGATCTGCTAAAAACCTTTTTTTTAGCCAGAAATTTTCAAAGACCATAAGCTTTAACTAGGCCAAAAGGTATAGTTACTAAAGGGACATAAAGACATATAAATAGAATATAGAGACAGTAAAAAGCCACAGGCCTATCGAGACTGTCCCAGTAAAGTCAACCCACTACCCAAACATGCTCATGCAAATCCACAAAGCACCCTAGGGCTTGTCAATTTTGTTGTAACTACAAATCCACCAATTTGGCTTAGTCGAAAACTTAATGATATACTATAGGATACCCAAACCATCCACATGCCATTATAACTAAGTTATGGTCACACATGCCATCTAACTATAACTATATCACAAACAATATAAACCCCCTCTAATTTGGCTTGTAATATATATATTGATTCCCAACCCATTCCATAAAACGAATCTAACCCTTTCTTAAATGTTGCAAATCGAGTTCACATCTCAACAACCTCCTCTGGCAGACTATTCCAAAATATAACAACCACCCCATTACTGAATGCATGCTTTCTTATATCAAGATGGCATGCTTATTCTTTTAATTTTCTATTATGCCCTGGGTCAACCTGTCCATGTTCTTACTATGAAAAATTTATTAACTCCTGATTTATTCAATAGATGTAAATATTTTGTTGACTTGTATCATGTCCCCTCTGAGAAATTCGCCATTTCTACAGAAACATTCCTAACTCCTTCAGCCTCTCCTCATAGCTCTTACCCTCAAACCAAGAATCATCCTTGTTGCTCTACGTTGCACTCTTCTAGCATATCTTCTTTCTTTAAATAAGGGGGCCCAAACTTGTGCACAATACTCTATTACTGGCCAATACATACTATTATACCAGATATTTATTTTTTGCTCTTGTGTATAACATTTCCGTTTATTATGCCCAGCATCTTATTAGCTTTATTCTACCCCAAACACTAGTCATCCCTAATAATTACTTCTATAACACACCTAAAAATTTTTTCGTTTTTTTTTTTTTTTCTTTGGTACCACAGACTCACAAGCCAATTCCCCCATCATATCGTTAGTTAAAACTTTTATGTGACTTACCTAGGTGAGAAGAACCTTAACACTTTTTACTATCTAAAATTCATTTGCCACTTATCTGCCCACCCAAAAAGTTTATCAAGTTCATTTTGAATCTTTATGCATCCTTTCACTATTCCTAACTGAGGTGGCCACCTTTAGTATCATCTGCCAACTTAGAAACCTTTGCATTTAAGTCCCTGGTCTTAATCATTTATATATATGAGGAACAATAGTGGCCCCCAGCACTGAACCTGTGGGACACCACTCTTCACTCTTTCCCATGATGATTTATTCCCATTTAGTTGTACACACTGTTTTCTTTTTCGCAACCACTCTTTAATCCAACCATGTCCCACTCCAATATTAATATAATATATTATATATATATATATTATTATATTATATATATTATATATATTACTTATATATATATAATTAATATATAATATAATATATAAAATTATATATATATATGGTGTGTGTGTGGGTGTGTGTGTGTGTGTGTGGTAGGTGTGTGGTGTGTGTGTGTGTGTGTGTGTGTGTGTGTGTGTGTGTATGGAAAAAAAATTAGTGATAAATTATTTTCCAAATATTTTACCAATTTTGTGGCATCATTAAACAATATGTTTACAAATAGTCCTAAGCTATAATATATGAATGATTTGAATGATTTTTAACAATTACCAGAATATTTGTTATTAGATCAAGGATCTTGATATGTTAAGTTAACAGATTTTGGATAGGTAGATAAGCTATTTGATCTTGGAGTTAACCAATATAGGCCTTTACACCCTTACATCTTTACACCTACTGTAGACCTATCTCGACATAGGAAAATAAGGTACCATTCAAATGTTCGTGGACCAATTTATAACTCATTCTCAACTCCTATGATTATGCAATTTAAATTTAATAAAAAAAGTAATGCACAATTTTTCGGTAAACTAGCATTGATGCTAAATAAAAATTTGGGTGAAAAAGCCTGTTTACAAAAGACAAGAAATAAGATGGAGTCATATAAGCCCTATCCAAGACTGTCTGGTAAAAAAAAAAAAAAAAAAAAATAATAGCAAATGGACTTCACTGATTTTTATAAAAATCACAGGATATACTCAAAAAAAATAATAATGAATAATTAAAAAAACGAAAATGACTGACGTCTTTAGGAAAAAAAAGTAACAGCCTCTCAAAGTTGTTTAAACTCCCATAGACTTTTCATTTTCGATTCTTCCAGGTTAGGTCTCATTTCAGGCCCTCTTGTTCAGGTTATTATATGTTTTGTTAAGTATATACATTGAGTAAATCTGTGTATAATTAGAAAAATCTTATTGTAACCTGAACTAGAATAACTAAAATGAGCATGGGGTCTCTTTAATTTTTTTTATAAGAAAGGCTAGGGTAAAATGTTAAACTTTGAGAGGCTGTAACTTTTTTCCAAAGACTTAAATCATTTTCGTTTTTATTCACATTTTTTTTAATATTATTTAATATGAATTTAATTTTTTTTTTTTTTTTTTTTTTTATAATATGTTGTCAGTCTCGATAGGGCTGCCCAGGTTTCTGTATCAATTCAATAAAAAAAAAAATGATTTTCCTCACCCATATTCAAATTTTGGTGAAACTTGACTTGTTGCTCTCCTATAGAGATAAGTATAAGCACAACAGGTTTAATACTCTATAGCCTCTTGTTTCATTTTATAGGCTTTAAGTTTTGAAATTTTGGCGTTTTAATGATGGGATGCTGCAAAAAAGAGAGACTTGCTAACCTTTCAAAAATAATTTATAATTTTTATTTATCCAATATTGTTTAAATTGAGTTATATACTATAATATATATAAGGATTCTAGGAAAATACAAAATTGCCTAAAAATTGAAACTAGCCTACCAAGGCTATAAATCTATTTTACATTTCAGCTCTTTGGCAGTTTTTGATAAAAATACATGGTGTACAGTTACATTGAATATCACACAAAGAGAAAGGGATAATATAACTTTTTTTCAAAATAATTTTTAATATATAGGCTTTATATCAAGAAATAAAATTGAGTTTTTATTCCTTTGTGTTCTTTTTATTAAATCTATCACAATTTCATGCAATTTTTATGAGTAAATTTTAGGCATGAAATTTAAAAGGGGTTTTTAAAGTAATTTACTTTTGAGGTGAAACAAAATTTTTAAGTGATTATAAAGCCAGGAATATTTATAGTATTAAAACAAATATAGAGAATATGAATAATTTCTTAAGCTAACTTCAATCAGAATTCAAAAGTGGAATTGTATTTTTTGAACAAGAATTTTTAGCTAGCTATAGGCCAAGGTTGGTGCTAAAGACATGCCAAAGACATAAGAATATAGAGACAGTAAGCCACATGGGCCTACTCGAGACTGTCCCAGTATAGTATACACAAAGTCTTAAACATGCTCATGCAAATCCACAAAGCACCCTAGGGCTTGTCAATTTGTTGTAACTACAAATCACCACCAATTTGGCTTAGTCAAAACTAATGATATATAAATATGATACCCAAACCATCCCATTCATTAATAACTAAGTTATGGTCACACATGCCCATCTAACTATAACTATATCACAACTAAAAACCCGCCAATTTGGCTTAGTCAATATATTATATGATACCCACATATACCTATCCAGTCCTTTCTTAAATGTTGCAAATGAGTCACACTCAACAACCTCCTCTGGCAGACTATTCCAAAATTTAACAACCCTATTACTGAATGCATGCTTTCTTATATGGTGCATTCTCTGACAAATCATGCAAAATTTTTGCAAAGTTGCACCCGACCCCCTCCGATTTTAATGAAATTTGGTATACAAACTCATTTTGGCACAAAACTCACTCCCCTAAAATATTAGGTTCCAATTTTGAGTAGGGGCTGCAAAACAGCCCCCCCAATTTTGGGGGGTTCCGCGATACTCACTTCTTTCAAAGACTGATAACTTTGGTTCTACTTAATGCAGAATCAAAATTCAAAATGCATTTTAAAGGGAATTAGTAGATCTATAAAAAAGGCATGAATAAAAAAATCTGTACAACAATTTTTAAAAAAGTTATAAGGTGTTAAAAAAAAAATTCCCCCCCACCCCCCCTTTTGTTGATCAATTTTTAAAAACCCAGTATCCTACTTATAAACTGAGAATTTCTTTTAACATATACAAACATAAAAAGTCTGCTTATTTGATTGGATAAACCTGCTTTTTAGCCTAAAAAAAAAGGGTTTCTATGTAAAAATTAAATTTTTTGAAATAATTTATAATTTTATTACAATTAACCTTCAGTACAACTTTATAATTGATATATATATATATATATATATATATATATATATATATATATATATATATATATATATATATATATATATATATATATATATATATATATATATATATATATATATATATATATATATATATATATATATATATATATATATATATATATACTCTGTTCTTGGATTATAATTTAATAGTATAAACTCGAGCTTAATATTTTAATTAGTCAAAAGGAATACTATATAACAGAAAAATCATGAGAATTTATATAGTTAGTTATATAGTATATATAGTTAGTGATTTCACTTTAGTTACTTTTTTGCAAAAGTTGCCGCAAGTTTTTTAAGAATATTTTTCCTTTCAATCCACACTTTGTCATCAACATTATTTTTCTTTTTTGTAATAGTTTTGGAGCCGCAAGTTTTTTAAGAATATTTTTCCTTTCAATCCACACTTTGTCATCAACATTTGGGAATATATACATACCTTGTTCTTCCTCCTTCAGAAAACTAATATAAAAATCATCAAAGTCCTCAGAGTAACTTTCAATAATACCAATGAATATATTGCCTTCAAAGTTGCAAGAAACATAGTGACTTATTATATCTGCTGCCTCCATGTTAAAATGAGAGTATTCATCACTTTCATGTATGTTTACTTCAGATATTTTAGCTTCTTTGTAAGATTTTGAATTTGATATCTGAAAAGCTTTCAAAGTTTCAGTGTTAATGGGGATAATTTTATGAAACCCTTGTGTTCCTTTCAATGTTACACATTTTTCAAACCTCTTCTTCAGTTTTCCTTCAGCTCTAAATACTTCTTCCTTTGTGATGTATATGCAGTTTATTCCTGGTATATATTCATTACAGTAGTAGAAAAAACTGTCTGCAGTTAGTATCTGATCCTTATATGGCCTTTGTAGGCTTGCCTTGGCAACAGTTCTCTTGATGACTCCACCAATTCCATCACAAACATTTTTCCCATGACCGGTTCCAAAGAAATTCCACTCACATAATATATTAAAGTCCGCAAAATGATGGCATAAATTGATAAAATTATATTTGTTTTTGTACTGTGCAGCACAGCCATCACTAAAATAATGAATTTTCTTAATGAATGCAAATTGTTCTTTAAGTTTTTCAATCAACTTAACTTGAAAGGCATATACCATGATGGTTGAATGTTTTAAGTAATCACTAATGCAACAAAAACTTTCATGTTGTAGAACACCATCTTTTTTATAATATACAACAAAAGGATGTATTGTAACTTGATCATTGACCCAGTGGAAAGCCTGACTGGCATCTTGTACAATAAAGGTATAGTTTTCTGAAAAATCACCAAGTATTATAACCTCATTATCAGGTAGGTTGCTTTTAAGTTCTTTAAGATAATTAGATTGAGCTTTTACGATAAAATGATGCCTTGTTAATTCATAAACTTTCTTGGCCAATAATTCTATGAAATCATCTTTATTTTGTACTGTTGTAATTAAATTTGATCTGTCTGTACTTACCCATTGTGAATATGTGACTGAATCTCTTGTGTTCATATTTTCAATCGTTTTTAAGTACTTTACTAATTCTTCTTTTTTAGGGCAATTTCTACAATATCTGAGCATGCAACCTGCATCATCATCATGACACACTGTTTTTCTTATTAGATCTTTATAAGTTAAATGCTTTACACCAATTGCAAACACCATTAATTTTGGATTTTGGTGGTGTATACACACACATACATTATGGGTCCCCTTTGCACCAGCCATAACACACCATTTGGGCCTTAATTTAGCAAATGTTGAAAATCCAATAAGATCAATACAGTTTTCCTTGTACTTTTCATATAGTTCTTTCAGATTCCCAAGTAATAACCTTTTCTGTTTGTGCTCTCGATTTCCATCTCTGTTTCTAATGCTTAAGAAGTCGCTTTTTCCTGGACATATTCTGCTAATATCATCATCTTCATAGAATGCAACAACTTTCTCTTTAACTTCTGCTGTTAAAAGCTTGCCCTTGTGATAAGTTTGAACTTCTGGCAGTATCCCATACATGCTTTTAATTGTGCGAGATTTATTAACCATGTATTTACTGACACCAAAATGTTTCATGGTTTCTTCTATTGTAAATGGTGAAAGAGTTAAAATTTGGATTCTTCTTCTATAATCTGCTGTCAAATATTCTTCTTTTAATTCTTCATAGATTTCTTCAAACCATATATATATATATATATATATATATCTGCTATATATATATATATAGCTAACTATATATAATAACATGTATATATAGCCAACAACCCATATATATGTAATATAATATATATATATATATATATACCGTTATATATATAACAATATATATAATATATAATAACTTATATATATATGTAGCAATAACCTTATATGTATATAACCAATAACAACAGCAACCTTAATATATATATATATATATATATATATGTATATACGATATATGTAATATATATATATATATATATATATATATATATATATATATAATAATAATATATATATATATGTATAATATATATATGTTATCCAGCTTTTTAAGGCTCCAAAAGTAACTCTACAAATGTATAGGGTAACTTCAGAGTCCACTGCAACCTTAAATTCAATAACTATTAAACTAGAAATTAAATTATGACTCCTATACTTTCAAAATCTAACTTACGTTAGATCAAACTGTGTAAGTCCCACAAGATAGGAACTGTAAGTTTCATAGGAGGGGGTTACAGCTCAGTAATAATACTATTTTTAATTAAGGGAACTTAAATTTAAAGACACCAAACAAATTAGTGAAATGTTACAAAAGAAAATAAGAGAATAGGAGCTTACCGTAATTTTATTTACATCCGGTTAAATCCTAAGGTGATGTTTGATGAGTATGATTGACATATTAGAAAATGGAACGTTCTTCACCGTGCACGGGCTTGGTAAATTACGGAAATTAAAGACAACCTTCTTCCATGATCTTTGGGAACAAGAAGCCCCGTCTAATTCTGCATGGCTACCTACGCTCTTCTTATATGACGTCATCAAACCTCGGGATTATAAGAATTGTGTCATGAGTGGTATGCCTTCCTTTATCCTCCCCCCCGCTCCCTCATCTCCCTTTTCTCCTCAACAAATCACTAACTCTGGTGGTGTCCAAATTTTCGATAACACTCTGGGGGGCAAAGAAAAAAGAAAAATTGATGATTTTTCTTTTCGCACCTCCATCTTTGAGAGGGCCAGGAAGAGGACAAGAAGGACCACTCAAGACAATTAATTTTAGAATTATTGAATTAATATTTATATCACCTTGTAAGTGAATAAATTAAAATTAAAGACCCAAATTGTGGTCTTATAATCAGTCATTGTTTATGACTAAATTATGTCACAAAGTTTATTTAGCCCTTATTTGTGTCGGATTATTTTTCAAGAAACATTTTCCAAGACCCAAACTGTGGTCCTGAATTTTCAAGAATTAAAGAATTATTTCATAAAATTCATTTAGACCCAAATTGTGGTCTTTAATGAATTTTCAAGAATTAAAGAATTATGTCATCAAACCTATTCTCAAGCCCATGTGGCTTTTTATAAATTCAAATCGCTATTATACAGTTTACTTATTACTTCCTTGCTCTTGTAAACAACATTGCGATTTATTATGCCCAGCATCTTATTAGCTTTATTTCTAGCTTCCAAACACTGATTAGCTACTTTCAAATTACTGCTTATAATCACACCTAAATCTTTTTCTTGGTCCACAGACTCAAGCCAATCCCCATTCATATCGTAGTTAAAACTTTTATTTGAGTAACCTAGGTGAAGAACCTTACACTTTTTACTATTAAAATTCATTTGCCACTTATCTGCCCACCCAAGAAGTTTATCAAGATCATTTTGAATCTTTATGCATCCTTCACTATTTCTAACTGAGGTGGCCACTTTAGTATCATCTGCAAACTTAGAAACCTTGCATTTAAGTCCCTGGTCTAAATCATTTATATATATGAGGAACAATAGTGGCCCCAGCACTGAACCCTGTGGGACACCACTCTTCACTATTTCCCATGATGATTTATTCCCATTTAGTTGTATACACTGTTTTCTATTTCGCAACCACTCTTTAATCCAACCATGTACCACTCCACCTATACCACATTGCAATAACTTTTCATCAGCCTTATGTGGGGAACCTTATCAAAAGCTTTACTAAAGTCTAAATATACAATAGATCTCTTCGGTCAATGCAGTCAGTAATGTATTCCATAAATTCTAAAAGGTTTGTCTGACATGACCTACCCTTTCTGAAACCGTGCTGGAAGTCATACAATACCTTGTTATCTTCTAAATATTTCTCTATATGACCTTTCAGTAACTTTTCCAGAACCTTTACAACCAGAGATGTTAAGCTAACTGGCCTATAATTTCCCAAATCTTCCTTACTACCTTTCTTATAAATAGGCACAACATATGCTGTTTTCCAGTCATCTGGTACCTCACCAAATGTTATAGATCGCTTAAAAATCAAATACAGTGCCTTTGCAATGCTGGTACTACCCTCTTTCAGAATTCTACCATATATCCCATCAGGCCCTGCAGCTTTACCTGGATCAATATGGTCTAATAAACGTTTAATATCTTTTACATCAAATTCAAATTCTGTAAGTCTATTTGTTACATGCATACAAGAGCTATTAGTCTCCAAACTATTATCTAATCTTTCCTCAGTAAACACTGAAGCAAAATAAGCATTGAAAATGTTGACCAACTCCTTATCTGAACTCACTAAATTTTCATCAATTTTAATTGGACCAATTGTCCTATTCTTACTTTTAAATTTATAAAAGCTAAAAAAACTTCTTCGGGTTCTTATTACTATTCCTTGCTAAATTAATTTCTGCCTCTCTCTTTGCCTTCCTTATTGACTGGTTAAGTTCGTTTCTATTTTTCCTATAATTTTCTAAATCATCTTCCCTATTACTACCCTTGAATATTTTAAAACATCTACGCTTTTCATTAATTTTCTCTCTTATCTCTCTATTCCACCAAACAGGTTTTCTCTTCGCCACCCTAATGGGTTTATTTTTAAAACATACTGACTGAATATTCATTAAAATTTGCTTAAAATGTTCCCACATGATAAAACAGTTTTTGTCTTTAAACTCTTTATCCCAGTCAATTATACTAAGCATGTCTCGTAATTTGGTAAAATCACCATTTCGGAAATCTAAGATCCTTTCCTTATTAACTTGCAATTTGGGCCCAGATATCACATTCATATTAAATCTAATTATATTATGGTCACTAAGTCCTAAATTCTCCTCAACTCTAACCTCACCCACCATACTTTCATCGTTAGTTAATATTAAGTCTAATAGTGCATTGTGTCTTGTGGGTTCATGGACCATCTGGCTCAAAAAGTTATCTAGTATACAATTTATAAATACTGAACTACTATGGTCCGTATTAGACAAGGAATCCCATTTAATGCCAGGAAAATTAAAATCACCCATTATGACTATACCATTTTCTTTACTGTGGCATGCTGTCTCAATTTCTTTTACAATTTCTGAGTCTAATTCTTGACTCTGGCCAGGAGGTCTATAAAATGCCCCTATTCTATATGATTTATTAAACATAAGGATATCTACCCATACCGATTCAATATCATGATTAGTTTTAAAGTCAGTCATTAATACAGATTGAATATTGCTTTTAATATAAAGCGCCACACCCTGAACTGAGTCTCCCTATACTGGTATAAATAAAGTGAATATCCGTCTATTTCATATTCCTGAAAGGAGTCTCCATATAATTCTTCATTAACCCATGCCTCAGTTATGCAAATAATGTCAAGATTCTCATTTATGGTATAACTAATCAGCTCATCTTTTTTATTTCTAAGGCTATGAGCATTTGTGTAAAAGCATTTTATATTCGAAATGCTGTTATTTTTATTGCTATCATCCTTATTTGAGCCTGTAACACTAGTTTTATTTATATCACCACTATTACCGTTACCATTGCTATTATTTGTATCCAGATTTAGCCCATCCCCCCCAACTTTACCTAGTTTTTTGCTAAACAAGTCTCCAACCTGGTGCTGAAAAGAGCCTAACACCTTTACGACTCAAGTGAACTCTATCTACTGCAAAAGATCTTTATCCAGAAATTCTCTCCACAAATCCAAAAACCTAATATTTTCTGAAAAACATAATTTCCTAATCCTTTCATTTACACCTAAAGCCCTACTCCCCCATTCCTGACCTGCACCTAACCTAGGTAAAATCCCAGAAATCATGCACCTTCTTCAGCTAGCTTTCATCTTTTATTTCAGTCCCTGTTATCTGCTATTAATTCTTCTGACCTTCTATGTCCTATATCATTTGTACCCACATGCACAATCACATCTGAATCAACATTTGTAGAATCAATCTCTCTATCTATCCTATCCACGATATCACTCACTCTGGCACCTGGATAACATACTCTCAATCGTTTCTTTTTATTCTTATTTTGAAAAGTCCTATCTAGGTATCGTATCATAGAGTCTCCAATTAGCAATTTATCAGTCTTCCCTTTAGAAAACTCAACATTACCATTGGCACTCTCTGATCCCTCCCCATCTGGAAGACAGTCGAACCTGTTACTGCAGGTCACAGGCTGATTGACTTTCGAGATCCTCATCTTTAAACTATTTCTAAATCCTACAACTTTATATTCATCTGCAGACCTATTTTCAACTACTTTATCCTTTTCCCCCTCATCTTCCTGCCTAGGTGAATCACTGTTCCTATCTACCCCTATATCCCGCTCCCTCCTCGCCTCAACATCCCTACTAACCTTTTTCTTGACACTTCCCTCCTTTCTCAACTCAAATACAGCTTCTTTCAATTCATTCATATCTTCACTCAGTCTTGCAATCTCCTTCCTTAGCAACACATTCTCTGCATTTACAACACAAGCAGGGCAGTTATTCACATATTCACCTCTCACAGTCCCACAGTTATCACACAGAGCATACATACTTTAAATTATTATCAACTTTACTACCTTGTACCTACAATTTACCAACTACAGTTTAAATATCGTTAAAGCCTAAAAAGAAATAAACTAATATCTTAAAACAAGTTAAAATTTTTAACAACTAGTTTAAGTATTGCTAAAGCCTAAAAAGAAATAAACTAATATCTTTAAAACAAGTTAAAAATTTGAACAAGCTTTTATCTAGCTTAGCCCAGCCAGGATATATAAATTTTTTTTTTTTTTTTTTTTTTTTTTTTATGGTAGGCCTAACAGTAGTCCAACTTGTACCAATTATTTCACCAGCTACAGTTTACTAAATATCACTAAGGCCTAGAAAGAAATTAATATCTTAAAACAAGCTTGAATATAGTATAGCCTAGGCCCTAGGCCAAGTCTATATAAAAAATTATAAAATAGGCCTAACTTAGGCTATGGCAAACTTAATTTAGTTTAAATTACCACAAAATTAATATAACAATTGTTAAAGACTATAGTTAAATGCAGAAAAACTATTTAATAATTCAAATAAACCTGCAAACACACAGTATACAAGAAATCTCTTACTACTCTAGCCTATTGTTAACCTATGAAACACTGACTGAGTCCAATACTCAACTAAATTAAATTAATAACAGAAATAATCACAATAATAAGTACACAAATTTCTAAAATACACCGTTAGATACACAACACTAATTTGTTAACTAAATTCACTTGCAAATACACAGATTATAGTAGTTAAATGGGAGCAAAAAATAAACACACCCTCACTTGCTGAAATCTCTGTTAGATGACGAATAACTAAGTATAATTTTATCCCTAGGAAATATTCTATTTTAATCTAAATTCTAAGAATTTTTTTATATACTGAGGAATGATTAAATACTTTTTAACATTACGTTTAGTAAAAAAAAAAATAATAACATGGTCTGAAAACTTGAACCAAAATTGCATTCCAATATTTGTAAATTTAATAAAAATTTAATTGGGTAATATTTTTTTTCTGAACTGAACTCGTACATTCCTCTGAGAATCAGTAGGTTTTTCCAGTTGATGTGTGAGGAGGCTTAACAATTGCCAATATATGAGGAATAGGCACTGGGCAAATGTCCTCTCGTTTTGTCCAATGAAATGACGGTGATGGCCCTGCAGAATGCAAAAATTGAACAGTCACATTACCTTCTTTATTTACTTCAGTGATGATTCCAAGTACCACAAATTGTCAAATTTACAAGCGACAGCATGATGGGTACAAATTTTCTTCTCACAAAAGAGATGTCACCAATTTATTCCTTATATGTAAGGGTGGGTTTCTCATCACTACTGATCCTCCTTGCTTCCAAGTTCCCTAAACAATCTAGTGGCTTAAAGTTATGGAAACTCATGGTTTCTGGAAGTGTTTGAATATCTTCAAAGCGTTCTGAAAGGTTAAAATGTGTCTTATTTACAGAATCTTTAGAAATAAAATGAAAATTAACTTTGGCAATTTTGAGTTTACAAAACTTAGACAAATGTGATGGATATATTTGATTTCCTAGAGACCTTTGTAGACTTTCTTTTCATGCTAGTCTTTTAACAGTGCCTCCTATACCATCACACTCAGTTTTCCATGGCTGGTGCAAGAA
>JABUQX010024889.1:20000-45000 GCA_015478945.1 Trachelipus rathkii | reverse complement strand
ATAAAAAACCACAAGCTATGATTAAACACTGATAAAAAACACAAAACTCCAACAAACACAAAACATAAATAATAAATAAGTTATAACATTAATAATGCACCATGAAATAATATAAATAATAACACAAAATACTTATTAAAAGTATAAATAAACACCAAAGGATCAAATAATACAAAACACAAATAATTAAAATAATAAATAACTAAATTGAACCAGGCATAAAGAACCAAGAAAAAAAAGAAAAAAATAAACACTTAAAAAACAATGATAGCAAGCATAAATAAAAACCAAAAAGCAAAAAAAAAAAACACGAATAACTAAAATAACAAATAACTGAACTGCACCACGAATAAAACCAAGAAAAAAAAAAAATAAATACTTAATAAAAAAAAGAGGATAATAAGCATAAATAAAAACCAAAGAGCAATATAAGACAAAACACAAATTATAATTAAGATAATATATAACTGAATTGCACCACGTATAAAAATCAAGAAAAAAAAACCCTAATAACAAAAAACAATGTTAATAACATAAATAATAAAAAAAAGAGCAATATAAGACAAAATATAAATAATTAAAATAATAAAACACTGAACTACACCACGTATAAAAACAAAGAAAAAAACAAAATAAATACTTAATAATAAAATAAGAATGATAATAAGCATAAATAAAAAACCAAAGAGCAAAATAAGATAAAATAAATACTTAATAAAACAAAATAATGATAATAAGCATAAATAAAAAAAAACAAAGAGCAAAATAAGACAAAACACAAATAATTAAAATAATAAAACACTGCATTATATCATGAATAAAGGCCGGAGGATTAAAAGCTTTCGCATAGATTATAATATAAAGATCAATAAACTTTGTAAATAATGAATTTAACTAAGCATACGAAATTGAACATCTGCGCTAATTATTCATGAAAGACGTAATGAGCATAAATGGGTTCGATTTGCGAGCTTTCATTAATTATCAGATGCTATTATTATTATTTGAGAAGATTTGCAAAAGCACGAAAACACACACTCAGCATTTAATATATATATATATATATATAATATATATATATATTATATATATATATATATATATTATATATATTATTATAATATATATATATAATTATTAATATATATATAATATATTATAGGGTAAAAATATAATATATTATATAATATATATAGTTATATTAATATATATATAATATATATATATTATTATAGATATTTATTATTTTTTTTATTTATGTATGGTTTTTTTATTTATTTTTTGTGTTTAATTTAATGTTGCATAATAATAATAGTTTATTTTTAGTTTTTTTTTTGTTTTTTTAGTGTTGTCTCTTTTCTTTTAAATATGGGTCTTGGGTATTAGATTTTCCTCAATTTTAATATTTAATTAATAGTAATTGCTTAATTATTTAATAGGTTAGGTGAAGGAGGTAGATTACTTTGTACTTTATCGTAGTATATGGTGTGCAAGAGAAAGGTTTTAAAAAGAATTTCTATTTGCAGTATTGTTCGATTTTGACTATTGTATGTTTGTCTTATCTTATTATATAGTTTCCATAATCTATTTGTTTTCTTTTTAAGTATTATTCTTTTTTATTTATATTTTTCTATATCATACGTTTATGTCGTTAGTTATCGTTAGTACTTTTGATGTGGCGTTTTGGGGGGCTTGGTGTTTTGATCTATATTGGATGTGAGTGCTTTAGTCTTGGTGTAGTTTTAGTCTGATAGGGATTAGGTACAGGATTACTCTTCATAATTTTGTCGATCCTTATCCATTTTTTATATGTGCTGGCCAAAAAGTTATGAACTGAATCAAGATTTGTAGTTTTTGATTTGTTTCATTTTTGTTACATTTACTTATTCATATGTTATTTTTTATTATGTGTTATTTAGGTATATTTGAGAAAGTGAAGTGTTTCTAAAATTTTAGGAATATACTATTTTTTAGGTTTATGTATATATTATTATACAAATTTACTGTTATTTGTTTTCTTTCCGTATGGTATGGTTGTATATTATATATATATATGTGGTGTGTTTGTGTGTTGTTTGTTGGTTTCGGTTGTGAATGTGTAGTTGTTGGTTATGCGTTGTTGTGTGTGTTTTTGTGTGTGTGTTGTGTGGATTTTTTGGCTTCATTGGACTCATGTCGGCTTCATCTTTTTAGGTATATGCTATAGTTTGCTAGAAAGTTTGATAATGCATTTTAATGGAGATGGAGTTGGGTTTGATTAGCGTACCTTTAGGTGAGTAGGATGTGAGATTACACTAGATACCAAGGCCATGAAGATTTGATCGACGTTTTTGCTGCAGGGGTGACTGCTTCGGATTATTATTAGTTCGTGTCCTCTTCAATCTAAAGTGTATTAATCTAACATAACATATAGTATTTTCACTTATGTATGTTCAAATTTATTTTTGTGTGGGGTTTGTACCAAATTTTGGCTGTGCATTGTTTCAGTATTACATAGTTGTTGTAAAGCATTTTTATTTCTAAGTTTTGCGTTAGTTTTTTGCAGAGTTCATATTCTATCTTAATTAACGTATCTTTCAGAGACGTTTCATTATTTATGTTTATTTTGACTTTATTGGTTTTCTTATCTGATATGTGGTTGTTAACAAATGGCTGATTTATACTAGTAGATTAGGGCCTTATTGGTTGATTATTATTTTATATTTATTTATTATAAGTATTATTTATGATATAGTATTATTTATTTATTAGTGTATTTATTGAGGTGGTATTTTGATTATGTTGTATTGTGTGAGTGTCGTGTATTGTTGTACATTGTTATTTAAGGTGAAATTTGTGTGTGATTAAATTGTGTCATTGTGTGTTTTTGATCTTATTCAATTATTTAATTTCCTTTGGGTTTCCTTTTTTGTTTTAGTTTGTTAATTATAATAAATTAGTTCTATATTATTTTGTGTGTTTTTTTTAAATATTGTATGTATTTTATTAATTTTTTTTTATTATTATGGATTTGTTTTTGGGTTTCTTTTTATTTCATTTTATTGATTTATTATGTTTTAGTATTATTATTATTTTTATTATTGTTTTTATTAATATTTGCTTAATTATTTTTATTCATATTTATGGCGTTGTGATGTAAATTATAATGATTTTATCTTTTTCTGTATTTTTTTTAGTGGTTGTTTTCTTTTCAAGTGCTAAAATCATGGCGAAAGCGTGTATTAATAGAATTTTTGTGTTTATAAATAAGTAAAGTGTTTTAAATTTTCGATACGTTGGTGCATATAGATATTAATTATACTATAAATAATTTCTATACTATATTATTTGTAATGATTATGAATTAATAAGTGTGTGTATTAATGTATCTTGCAGCATACTATGATTGTTTTAATTAATTATATAATTTGGTTGGTTGTTGGGTATAAAGTTTGATAAGGGTGTTTTGATTTATAGTAACTGCGATAATTTTTATTTTTGTTGTCTTAAGTATAATAGTGGGTTAATAGTCATTGAGTGTGTCCGCTTCTAGAAAATAACCTTCAATTTAATTAGTTGTTCTTCAAGTTTCATTATTTGTTCTTGTTATTTTACTTAAGGACTTTATTTTAGGATGAGTTTTTTGTGTATTTTTTATTTTATATATCTGTAGGGGGTGTTATATATATATATATGGTGAGTGCTTTTGGTATATAATTGCTTATCACTCATTCTTGCAGCTGTGTCCTCACTTACATTTAATTTTAAATAAATATTATTCAAAATTTCAGTATATTATTGTAAATAACGATTGCTCATTTCTAATAGCTACGAAATTTAATTATTATTATTAAAATTAAATTTTTGCTTAGTGTTCTATTAAACTCTTCATTGCTATTTTTTTTAACTTTTATCTTTTATAACTGAATTCTTCTTATCTTAGAGTATTAAGATTATTGAAGATAAAAAGATCTTTTGTGATGTCTGTCCTATAAAATTTTTTTTATAGTTATTAATAATTTAATAATATAATAATAATATATAATTAATAATATATTATAATTATTTTTTTATTATTTCGTATATAATATAATAAATTAATAATATAAATATTTTAATATTATTATATAATTAATAATTACCAATATAATCAATAATATTAATAATTATTTAGTGTAAGTTGTGGGTAAGTATAAATAGATATTGATAATTATATATCTCGATTTGTTAATTATTATATTCGGATAGTTAGGATAACGTATAGTGAGAGGTATGAATTGGAATTGAGATAATACTTGAGAGTTGGTAATATAATTAGTGTTATAATAATGAATGGGGAATAATGAATTTAATTAAGAGTATAATAATAGATATGTTTAATTGAGTAAGTTAATAATAATTATCAGAAGTAACAATTTTTATTAATAATGAGTTAGAATAAATGATAATAATTGTAGGACACACAAGTATATGAATGGTATTATTTAATTATAATTTATATTTAAAATAATTAGATATGGAGTCCAAAAGACTCTTGGCTTATATCAATATGGAATATGAATTTTATATTTATTTTTAGACACTTTAGGAGAATGGGAAATGTGGTGAAGCATGTGAGTGTGAGTGTGTTTGGGGTCTTCCTTGCGTTCTGCCGGCCTGTGAAGAGTGTGAAGATTATCTCCACGCAATTTAAACTTCGGTTCCTTGTGTCACAAGGGTGATGTGAATTGTGCAAGATTTATTGACTGTCTACATGAGTATTTCAATCTTTTCTGGTTGGGCTAATTTAGCTGATAAATGGGTTTTCCGTTGTCTTAATTTAGTTTATCATGGTGTGTCTATTCATTTATATGTTTGATGCGGTTATTACTACTTTAGCTTGTGGCTTTCAGTAAAGAAGCTAATATTATATATATTTTTATATATTTTTATATATTATTATTTTATTGGTAGGTTTCGACTATTACCATTTCCTATATTCCATTTTATACTAATTTTTTTATTTATATTATTTTATTTTATTTTTTTATTATATTATTATATATTCTTTAATTATTTATAAAATAACTATTATATTATATATATTTAATATATATTATATTTTAATTATTATTATATTTTTTATATATATTGTAACTTCTATTATGTATGTTTTACGACTAAGTCAGTTTTGATTTTTTTTTTGTGTTTTTTTTTCAATATATTCTTAGTTATTTAGTTTGATTTAACTATACTCAATTGTGAATTTTAAGGTCGAAGAAGTACGACATTGTATTCTAAAATAATATATGGACTGTTTTGTTTTATGATCTCCGTCATTTTTTTTAGGATTCTTTGTAGTTATAAGGTTGAATTTTTTTTATACGTCCAAATAATGCAGTATTTTATTTTATAATGAGTGACCTTCGTAATAATTTTGCAAGCGAATTTATATCCCAATTGAATTATGTGAATAATCTCATCACCGCTCCTCGCAAATAAAGTGCCATATGAATATTTGAAATATTTTTCGATTAGATTCCGTATTTTTATTTATTTATATCTTTACTAATGTTTATTTACTCAGTCGTTTTATGATTTTTAAATATACTAACTCAATTACACTTAGGGTTAGACTGAATTACTGTTTTTTGTCAGGGGGTCTCTCTTCGGTGACCTCTTATTATGGAGACTGGATTTTCTCTTATTTTTCTATTTTATATATAATTTTAATATATATTAAATATATAATAATATAAGTAATAATAATAATAATAATAATTAATAATATATAATATATAATAATAGATAATATTAATATTAGTTATTGAAATTAATAATGTTTAATAATCAAGATTATATACTCGGTATATAATAGGTAATAGTTCAAAATTTTCTAATATATTTTAAATTTATGCTATTAATGCAATAATTCATAAGTTTAATTATATATAGGAATATAATCATGCACTCTCTAAAGGGTCATTACTCAGTTAGATTAGGTTTGGTTAGTTTTTATAATGGTATAGTCGAAGTAATAATTTTTTTTATAGTATTGAATAACATTTCATTTATTAATAATGATTTGATTAATTACCCTAAAATTTGGAGATAATTTATATATATATTGAGAGTGAATAATTATGTTGATAATTATAATTATAAAATTGAATTAATGATTTCAAAGTATATAGATAAATTAGAGTAATAAGTATTAATAATAAATAATATGAATCATATATTTATAATTAATTAAGTAATTAATAATTATTAGTGAGAAGATAATAATAGTATTGAATGTGTGGAATAATATTAATTAATTATTTTTGTAATAATAATAAGAGAATATTAATAATAATGTATGAATAATAATGATAGAAGTGAGAGTGGTATAGTGAATAGATGAATTTGAATTAATAATATATGAGTGAGTGATAATAAGTGAATACATGAATAGATAGTTTTATTGACATAATGATTAATATTGATAATAATAATAATATATAATTAATAATAATAATAATAGAAAGCAGGTGGTTTTGGGTTGTTGTTGTGTATATGAGCATTTTGTTCATTAATATAGATCTTTCTGTACATATAAGTTCAATCGTGTGAGAATAAAGAACAAGGGAATATTACATTTTGTGATATATAATTTTTTTATTTCATTTAATTACAATATCTTTTGTACGTGTTGGTGGAGGATGTTGTTAGGTGGGATTGGGTGGGTTTTTTTTTTATTTTTGGGGGCTGGGTGAGTGGTGGTTAGTTTCTTTTAACCATTTTTATGCTCCTGTTCGATTTTTTTTTTTTATATGTGTAACTTCATAGTTAAAATTCGTTTTTGTGCTTGGTAGAGTGTTATTTACTTTATAGTTGTGGGATTTGTCTCTTGCGGAATAAAGCCTCTATTTAGTTTATTTATATTTTATTATGTAATTATTATTAATATTATTATATTATTGTATTATTTTATATTTAATTGTTTTTTTATGAATATAAATTTTTATTTGGGTTAATTGATATTATCTTTATATTATGATTAACTAAATATCCTTTGTTAATTTTCATATATTAGTTTTTGATTTGTTATTATTATTACATTATTATTATTATTTATATTATTAGGCTCTCAAACTTTGATTGATTGATTGATTGGTTATTATTATTATTATGTTCGTTTTACTGTATCTTTGTATCTTTATATTATTATTATTATATTATTATTATTCATTTATTTTATTATTATTTATTATGTAATTTGATTAATTTATTGAATGTTTTTATGTTTTTGATTATGGTTTAGACTACTCAGAGAGAGATGATGTATCATTATTATTATATTGATTATTTGGTTTGGGGATTTGGGTAGTTTTATGTTGAGTTATTATATATGTGGTAGTTATTTTATTATGATTGGGAGGTTATTAGTGTTTAGGTATTATTTTATTTTTTTTATTTATATATAATTTGATTATTTATTATGTTTTTATTATGATCATTATTATTATTATATTATTATTTATTAATATTTATTTTTTATATTATTATTTTATTTTATTTATTATTCATTATTTATTTATTTATTTATATTATTTTATTATTATATTTATTATTATTATTATTATTTATTTATTATTTTTTTTTATTATTTATTATTACTTTATCTATTTGCTTATTATTTTTTTATTATTGTTAATGTAATTTTTAATATATATATTTTTCTGATAATATCATACATGTATTATTTTTTTTAATATATATATATTTAATTGCGTGAAACGTTAAACAGGATTTCTATAGATATCTTGTTTATGTCTTCATGCTTATAAGGTAGTCTCTTTTCCTTGTTTAAATTATATTATGTTGGATGATTTTGTAATTTTAATTTGTTAATTTTGGAAAATTAAAGGGTATATTATTATTTTATTTATTATGTATTATTATTATTTATTATATTATTTATTATTATTATTATTTTATTTATATATTATTATTATATTTGTTATTATTTATTTTATTATTTTTATTTAATTTATTATTATATATTTATTTATTATTATTATTATTCATTATTATTATTTATTTTTTTAATTATTATTTCTAATTATTATTTATTATCTATTTATTATTGGATATAATAAGTATAGTACATATCTAAATAGTATTAGAGTATCTTTTTCCTTTTTACTTGAATCATTTTTTTATCATTTTCAAGCAGTTAATTCAAATAGTGATTAATTTTTGAAGAGATGATTCGAATCTAATTCATTTTTAAGAGAAGGTAGTGATATGATGTTTATTAAATGTTTATATTATTTTGAGTAATGTTCGTCGAGTATTTTATTTGTATTGTATTTTATTTTTTTTTTTTTTTGTTATTTTTGTTTAAAATATTTTGTTGAGTTGTTTGTGTGTGTTTAATTATTGTGAAGGTGGGAGGAGAGATTAACATTGAGTGGGGTTCGAGAAGAGTTTAAGAGTGGAAGGGTTATGTTTTGGTAAGAAGGAGTATTAGTTTTGGTGGTTGCTGATTAAATTAGAGAGACTATAGTTAAAGTAATGTGAGAAAGAAGTTTTTAATTTGTAAGAGGATGATAAAGCTGACGAAATATGAAGTTGAATGATAGACTATAGAAATGAGAATCATAAAGAGATGATAATTAGTATGGGGCAATTTGTATTTATTTCTTTTTAGTTTTTAGTGAATTTTGGTATTTTATAATTTTGTAATTTTGTAATGATATGAATATATAAGATTTATTTTAATTGGGGTAGATATAGACACTTATCAATTCTCAATTCTCGAGAAGATGACTTAGTGGGTAGGTATTTTTTTTTTTGTGGTTTATGTTTTATTAATAAGGAGTTTTTTTTATGTATTATGCAACGATGTATTTAGTGATTATATTTTTATTTGTTTTGTTTTATTATTTTGTGTTTTTACTGGGATTCGTATATTTGAGGGGGGGTTTTATTGTTGATGGGCTGGTTTATAGTTGATGTTGCGTTTTGTGAGGTGGTGTTTAATTTTGTGGAGTGGGGAGAATTTTTGTTTTTTTGTTATTAAAAAATTAGTTTTTTTTTTTTTGGAATGTTTTTTTTTTTTTTTTTTATTTGTTTTTTTTTTTTTTTTTTTTGGGTGGGTTGTGAGTTGTGTCTTTTATTATTTTTTTATTTTTTTTTTTTTTTTTTTTTGTTAAAAGTGTTTATTTTTTTTTTTTTATTATATTGTATTATTTTTTTTATTTTTTAGTTATCTTATTTTATTATATGACTTTTGCTGTTTAGTTAGTTTTGTGGATTTTTATTTTTTTTTTTTTGTTAAGTAGTTTCTATTATCCTTTAAGTTCAAATTTGATTGTTTTTTTTTTTGTTTGTTTTTTTATAATATTTTTTTTTATTCTTTTTTTTTTATTTTTTTTCTTTTAGTGGTTTGGTTGGTATTTGATGTCGTTGTAAGTGTTATTTTTGTGTTTGTTGTTTTATTTTTGTATTAGAAGAGTTATAGTGATAAATTATAAAGTATTTGGTCTTATTTGTAGAATGATATGTATGTTTGTGATTATTATAGATGATTTATTTGAGATTGTTGTTGGGGGTATTGGTGTTGTTCTGAGGAGATGAGAGAGGTGAGGAGACTGCGACGTAGAGATTGTGATTTGTGGAATTTTGAGGAAGAGAAGGTATGAGTTATTTTTTATTTGATTAGATTGTTGATTTCGTGATGGTTTGGTTTTCTGGAAGCGGGGTAGTCTTTTTTGTGATGGTATTAGAGACGGGATGAGAGAAGAGAGATACAATCTGTTTCTGATCGTGATAAGGTATATAAAGATCTTTTTTACACAAATTGCTTGTTGTTTATTATTAATTTATTATAGTTATAATTTTTTAGAATAGTGTAAGTACAACCTTAATATTAATTTCTCTCTTGAAAGGAATAATCTTTTCTTTTTTGAGGATTTTTGCCACGTAATATAAGTCGTCGTCTCGATTTTATGCATGTGCTGGTGCTTTTTTTTAGCTGTTTTTATGTTTGTGGTGAAAAACTTTTGAATTTTGGACGTTTCTACTTTTTTTTTTTGTGATATATTTTAAAATTTAGTAATTTTTTATATTATATTAATTTATTTTTTATTAATTTATTTTTATTTTATTTTGGTATTTATTTGGTTGGTTGGTTTAGTTTTTTTTTTGTTGGTTTGTTGGTTAGGTTATTTTTTTTTATTAATTCATTACTAATTCTAGAGAATTGTTTTATGTATTGTTTTTATTTTTAATTTTTTTTTTTATTGTATTTTGTTTTTTGTTATATTTATGATTTTTTATTTGTGGGTTCCACCAGCTCCCAATACTAATATGTGACCTTGTCATTGTGTTAATTTGTGAGTTGATTATTTTATTGAATGTTATTAGCTATTTATTTATTATATAATTAATTAAGATTTCATAATAATCATAGACGTATGTCAATTAATTATAAACTAATAACTTACAATTAGTTATAATTTCAATAATAACATATATGATTAATAATAATAGTAATTATATTTAATCATGAAAATACAGAGTTTTTAAATTTTAGTTTTAATTAATTTAGTATTTACAGCATGATAGATATTTATGAGTAGTTTTTGTTCTGTTAAGGCTCACTCGTCTTTCCATTAATATATCAATTAATAAATTATCACTTAATAATTAATTAAATATTAAATAGTATTTATTTATAATTAATGCTAATATAAATTAATATATAATTGTTAATAAGAATAATAATTAATATAATATATTAATTTATAAATAATTAGTAATAATTTATTAATTATAATAGAATTTATTAATAATAATTAATTTATATAATAATGTATTTATTTAATATAATAATAATATATAATTGAATATATATAATATATATATATAATAATAATAATATAAATAATAATAATTAATAATAGATTAATAATTAATTAATCTGGAAAGTGATAAAGGCTACTAAAAATTACATAAGAATTAATAATAATTATATAATTTTAATAATTAATAATTATTAATATATAATACATAATAATTTAATTATCATTTATTTTAATTATAATATACTACATGCATAATAATAATAACAAAAAAAAAAAAAAAAAAAAAAAAAAAAAAAATAAAATTAAAAATAAAAAAAAAAAAACAAAAAAAAAAAAAAAAAAAAAAAAAAAAAAAAAAAAGTTAATAATAATAATAATAATTAATAATATAATAATTATAATAATTATTAATTATTACTCATAATAATAAATAATAAATAATATTTAAAATTAGTTTATTATAATTAATAAATTATTATATATTAACGTGGTCTTGCAATAATAGAAATAATTTTTATATACATTTTCTTAGGTGTTGAACCAAGGCTTCTTATCAAATGATTATTATTATTTTTGTTATTATTAGACAAAGTTTTATTATTATTTATATTTACTCTATTTTTTATTACAGTTCATTTATTATTTTATTTATTTTTCTTATTATTTTATGTTTTTTAATTTATTTATTTTTGGTTGTGTATTGTTTAGTGGTCTTGGTCTTGTTTTTGGGGTTTGATAATAAAACATGATAGCTCTATATAATATTTGTTCTGTTTGTTTTCTGTTTCTCAATCTTATGTAAAAATGAAGTTGTTCTTGTGTTTTTTTATTTTGATAACTCCTCTACAAAAATAATTTATTATTTTATTAAAATTTTTGTGTTTTATTTATTCATATAAAAAATCTGACATCATCCAAATATGGACCAAGATAATAATTAAAATTTAGTTACTATATAAAAATAATATTAAATATAATATTATTTTATAAGTGTATTATTGTTTTTTATTTTTCAATCATGTTATTATTGTGTTTACTTTGTTTTTTGTGGGTGATATGTTTTTTTATTATAGATATAAGAGCTAGGATACGTTTAGAGATAATGTAAAGAACATAATCATTAATTTTTTTGGCAGATTTTTATTTAAGTTTATTATTTTTTAGTATTATATATTTTTTATTTATATTTTATTTTTTAGGAAGGTGTTTGTGTGATGTCTAGAAAATTGGTTTAATTTTGGATTTTTAGTATTTTATTTTATAATAATGTTTTTGTCCTTATTTCAATTCTTCTCTCTCTCTCTCTTCTTCTTCTTCTTCCTTCTCTCTCTCTTCTCTCTTCTCTCTCTCTCTTTTCTTCTATATTTCTCTTTCCCCATGCTCTTTATTTTTTAATTTTTTGTTTTTGTATTGTTTATTAATTTATTAGGGTGGTGTGTATGTTTCGTGGGGACAGGGTGGTTTTCGGCGGTGGTTTCTTTCATGTATTTGTTTTAGTTTCATTTTTTTTTTTTTTCTTTTTAGTTCGATTTGGTGTGTCTTTGGGTTTCTGGGTTTTTGTGGAGTCTTGTATTTTGGGGGGGTGGGGTGGTAGTGGTTTTGGGTTGTTTTCTGATTTGTTGTGTTATTGCATCTTATGTTGGTGTTATTGTGCGAGACGGGATTTATTTTGATTTCTGTCTTTCTTTTCTGTAGTTTTTGTGGTGATGTTTTTGTTGTGTGATCGTCTTTGGGTTTTGGGTATGGTCCGTTTTTTTGTTTGGCTGGTTTTGGTTTTTTTGATTGGTGTCTCTGTGGAGTTTTTGGTATTGTGTCTCTGTCTGTTTGTTTGACTGTTCGTTTGTTTGGTTTTGAAGTTTGTCTCTGTTTATGGCTTTGGGTGTCTTTATTGTTCTGTCTGTCTGTTCTATCTTTCTGCTCTTTGTTGCTCATCTCTCTCTCTCGCTCTCTTTTCTCTCTCTCCTCTTGCGCTCTCTCTCTCTCCTCTCTCTCTTCTGCTGCTACTTCTCTTTCACACGATGTTGTATTTCTTACTCTTCCTTTTTTAAGCTCCTTTGCTTATTTAATTTTATATCTAAATAAACGATTGATTAAATGTGTGAGTTTATAGCTGTAGTAGGGTTTTGTTTTTTCGTTTTTTGTGTTGTTGTGGTGGGTTTTGATGATAATTATGATTTTTATGTAGTCAGGTCATGGTTGTTTTTGTTTTGGATTTAGTTTGGGTATTGTCATAGTTTTTTTGAAACTCAATAGTGTTCACTTTGGTTACTATTTGTACTCTTCCAAGTTGTGAATGTGCTACTTGGTTTTCGTCTCTCACTTTTGAAGCTTTAACCTCCCAACTCTAATTTTACTTTATCTCACTTTTATTAAAAATTGAGAGTCTCTTCTCTCTCACTTTAAACTTGCATCACATCTTTCAACTTCTCTGTAAGCTTCCTAGGGACTCTTTTTGCTCCTTTTTTTTCTGGTTAGCTCGATCTTTTTTAACTAATAGCGTGATTCGAGTTGTTTCTCAGCTCTGTCGATTCTGTTTTAAATATTCGTTAACTCGCAGAGAATTACGAACTTAGTATCAACCCTTATTTGTTTATTTGGGTTTTTTTTTTTTTGATAAAAACGTATTTTATTATCCTTTTTTTTGTTGGTTCAGGTCTAGTTAAGCTTTGGTTGGTCGGTTAATTGGTTATTTAACTATTACTTAAAGCCTCTGTTTATTCAGTGGGACATCGAAATGGTTTTGCTTTCTTTTTTTTCTCTCCAGTTCTCTTTCACTTTGTTCTTTATATGTTTTTTTTTTTTTTTTTTATATTTTTTTTTGTTTTTTACCCCTTTATTTGTTAAAATATTTTCTCTCTTTTTTTTTCTCTTCCTCTCTCCATTTTTATTCTATAAATCTTTTAATTTTTTTTATTAGTCTTTATTTTCCTATTAGTCTTCTAAATTCTCCTAATAATCTTCTATAATCTTCTCTTTCTTCTCTCTCTCTTTCTATCCTCCTATTTTTTTTTTTTTTAACTCTTGTAATTTTTTGTTATTTTTTTTTATTTTTTTTTTGTATTTTTTTATTTTTTTTTTTCCTTAACTCTTTATTATATTATATTATATTATATTATTTCTTTGTCATGTAAAATTACTATTGGTGTTGGTAGGTTGGTTATTTGGGTTACGTCCAATTAAATTAAATGGTGGGATCTTAGATCTTTGTCTCTTTTCTCAGTTTTATCAAACCTGGTTGTCTTTTTTTATTTTTTTTATTTTTTTTTTATATTTTTTAATCTTTATTTGATAATTTTTTTTGTTTTGGTAATTTTTAGCCATTTTATTTTTTTTTTTTTCTTTTTTTTATTATATCTGTTTTTTTTTTATTTTTTTTTTATTCTTCTTTCTTTTTTTTATCTCTTCTATCTAATTTTTGTTCTTCAGCTTTCGAACATTTCCTTCCATATATTATATTGTGTTCACAAGGCTATTAAAATTTATAACCTCCGAGGTTAAAAATATCAAAATTTGTTTTATTTTATTTTTTTTATCTTTTGTTGTGATTGTGATGTTATGTCTTGTTTTTATTATTTTTGATTGTAAAAAAGGCTGTCGTTTCTTACTCTTGGAGTGTTAAAGTTAATAGGTACTGATTAAAGACGTTTGATAGTGCCTAGTTTGTTGAATTTTTATGTTGTTTATCTGGTCATAGTATGTTATTTTTTTGTTTAGTTTTTCTTTTGGTTTGTGATGTGTTTTATTTCATTTACTTCTGGTTTGGTTATTGAGTATTGTTTGTGTTTTGTCGTAGGTTTATTCTGTGTTAATGTTTTTTAGTTTGGTGTGTTTTGTTGGTATTTTTTGGGGAAAAGTTAATGTACCTTTGTAGAATTGGGGATGGATGTAGCGTTTACGTTGTGAGTGAGATGTGTAGTTTTTTGTTTTTTTTTGTTAGATTTTTATTTTTTTTTTCATTTTCTTTTATTATATATATTTATACTTTTTTATAGTTTATTTTTATATATTATTTTATTATTTTTTTTTTTATTTATTTTATTTATTATTTATTATTTTTTTTTTATTCTATATATTCTTATTTTTTTTTTTATTTATATATTATATTGTATATTTTATATATTAATTATTTTTATATTATTTTTTTTATTTTTTTGTTATTTTTTTATTTTTTTTTTTTTTGATTATTATTTTTTTGTATTTGTTTTTTTTTCTTTTATTTTATTATTTTTTATTTAAATTATATTTTTATTTTCACTTCTTAGTATTATTTTTATTGTTATTTGTTTGGTTGAGATGATTGTTAGTGATGATTAGTTAATTTTATATTATTTTATAATGTTTTTGTTATAGAATGTGATGTATTTATATATATTATTTATTTCTTGGTTCATGAATATTCATAAGTGGTTTTATTCCTTGTAAATTTAGTTTTATTGGGTTGATTTAGAATTATGAGTATATGTCAGGCGTTGTTATTGGGTTTTGGGGTAATTTTATTATAGTTTTATAATATTTATTTTGTAGGGGTATTTAGGTTAGGATATCGGATTATGAATTGTTTTTATTTGTTATACTATCTTGGGTAAGTACTGTAACAAAGGGGGGGAATTGAGTACTTTCCTATATTATATATTTAATAGATGTGACTTGGTAGTTTCAACTGCCATCCTTTATTGTTGTGATCTTTTATAGTTTAGTTAATGTCAGGAATGTTATGTCAGTTTTCAAGTTAAAGGGGATCTTAAGCTTCTCCATTTCCTATTGCTTTATGTGTGTTGGTAGTTGTATGTTATTATGTATTTATTTGTGTTTTCGATTTTATTATTGTATATTGTTTTATTATTTGTTATTATTTGATTTTTGACGTTTAGTATAATTAATTGGGTATGGTGAGGGAGTGTTAATTTTTTTATACTATATATATATATTGTATATAATATATATATATATATAGTGATAGTCGGCGGTATTGTTGTAAATTTAGTTCGTGGTATATGGGTTATGAGAGTAGGATAGGGTAGGGGTGAGGTGGTTGTGGTTTAGTGTAGTGTGGTTTATTGAGTTTATATATGGTTATAGCGTCTAGTTACTGGGGTGTGTAGGTGGTATATTTATGTTGTTATGTGTGACGGTTGGTATGTACGTATAAGTAAGTTAGTATAATGGTCTGGTAGGAATATAGTGGCGGTGTTGTAGTGTATGATATAGGAGGGGGAGTTATGATATTTAGTGACTAGCATGTAATAGTAGGGTTGAGTGTATGAGGGGTGTATATGATCTTGGTAGATATAATTGTATATCGGTATATATATATGTTGGGGTTGGTGGGTGGTTGGGTCTATTGATATCTGTGTGTGTGGGTGGTGTGATATATAATTTAGGTGGATAGGTATGTTTGGTTGGGGTTAGGGTGGTTCATGTATATAAGTGTGTGATGTTTGTAAGTAGTGATCTTTATGTAATAGTGATATGTGTGATGGGTAGGGTATTATAGGTTCGGGGGTTGGGGTTGTGGTATATGGGTAGTGCTAGTGAGGGGGTTGAGGTTACTGAGTGAGGTGAGTGGATATATTGTATTATTATAGTAAGCCTTTGCTTTTGATTGTGTGAGGGTGTTGCGCTCGATCTGTTAGAGGGTTTTAGTATCTATGTTTATAGTTTAGTGTGAGTTAGTAGTGATGGGTGATTTTAGTATGTATGTGTTATATTTGTTTTATTTTGATTTAAATAGGTTGTCATGTATTTTTGTAGGGTGATTATATTTGGTTGGGTTTGTCTGTTAGTGGGTGAGTAGGTATGTAATAAGTATTAGGTTTTAGTATGTGTAGCTATTGGTTAGAGTATAGTAGGAGGATGGTTTACGGTCATGGTGAGTATTAGTATTAGTTAGAGGTGATGTTTTAGTAAATATATGTAGTGAGTGGTATGGGTTATTATATTTAGTGTTTGATAATAATCTTCTTCATCATTCAGTCAAATTGTATATCTTAGAGGTGAGATATGATGAGTTATGTGAGTGGGATTATTCATTTATGTTATGTATTGTGTTTGGTTGGGATTATTTAGTTGGATTTGGTGCATCTATTTTTCATTGGGTTGGGTGGACTTGGTGCTGATATGTTATTTGCGTGCTATTCGTGGGGGTGTGTAATGGGTGATGGTGGGATGTGTCTTTTGGTATGGAAGGGAGTGTGAGTTGGGATGTTATGTGTGATTAGTTATTATTTTACTTATGTTTTGGGAGTGTGTTATTCGATTCTTAGTAGTTTAAGGAGTTGTGGGTGTGTTTAGTCTTTATTGGAGTTTGTATTTGATTATTATTTTGATTGGTATTATTGGATTTAGGTCGTGGTATATTGGAGTATGTATTTATTCACATCCTTTGTTCCATACACATTATATTTATTAATCTTCAGAATGTGATGGTTTTTATGCGTGTTTTATTGGAGTGGTGTTTTAAATTAAAGATTTTGTTGGGGTGTCTCTTGGGGATGTATAAGTTACGTGTTGCCTTTATTGCGGGAGTTATTTTATGTGATGTAGTGTATTTAGTTTTGATTCATGGTTATTTATTTGGATTATTCGATTATTGAGTATATTATATTTGTATTGATGTGTTATGTAGCTTATGTTTAGTGTAATTATTTGATTGATTCATCTTATTAATGATTATTTATTTATTGATGTTTCGGAGGTGGTTGGATTTGATTATTAGTGGATATTAGTAGTCTATATGATTTATTGAGTGGTAATTCTTGATTATTATGTTATATTATTTATTTGTCTATGATGATAATATAATTGAGATTGTATGTGAGTGTATTGGATGGTTAGTTCGATTAGGTTATGTTGATGAGTTTGGGATTATAGAGTGAATAGAATGTGTTGTGTAAGCATGGTTAAGTGTTTGGTTAGTTTTCTTGGTGGTTAGGTGTGGTAGTTTCTTATATTTTGAATATATATTTGTGGAAACTGTAGTGAGGGTTTGGAGAAGTGATGGCCGGTGGTAAGCTTTATCTCCCCGATTAATTTGACGCGGTATGCTTGTGTTTGGGTAGGGATGGTGCCACCTGGTTTCCAGATCATGGTTCGGAGATGTGATTCTACACACTTACAGCACGAACACGACACGGACACAGCCTAACTGACACCACGACGAACTGACGAGCACTAGCTTAATATCCACACTAAGATACAGGAGAATTTAATTATGAATAAAATAAAAAATTCAAATTGCAGCATTCTGAAAAGTGATTTTATGGATCTAGGTCTTACGTATGTTTATAGGTTTAAAGAAAAGAGAGTATATAAGAAAGAACAGGTTTTAGAGTCATGTGAGATTTAGTTTTTATGCCAAACGTGGTAGAGAGAAAGTAAATATTAGGCGGCGATTTTAAAAGTTGTGAATTCAAAATAGCTTTAAGCCCGATTTTTCTTACTGCGAGTTTTTTGATGAGTATTATTTAGTTGCTGCTTCGCTCTCTGTAGAAGAAACTTTGGAGATTACTGTGTGTTGAAAGGTGTTTAACACATTTTTATTCATGCAATATATATATATATTTTTTTTAAATAAATTTTAGATTCCTTTGTTGATTTTTATTATAGTTTGATATTTTTGCGGTGAATTTTGCGTGTTTGGTGTGAGAGAGGTATGAATAGTTACATAATAGCATACATACTAACATTTATATATATTAGTATTAGTAGGGAAGTTATGGTAGGGTTGAGTTATATATAATATGACACCTTGAGAAAACCTTGTACCCCCATTTAAGAGGTTTATTGGAGTTATGTGGTTTCAAATATGATCTTAGGGGGTGGTATATATTATTTGATTATATAATACTTATATAGTTAAAGTAGTTAGGTTGGTAGTCATGTAAGTTGTTGGGGGAGTAAGTTCATGTGAGGGAGTTGGTGGGTATTATTGATATATGGTGTAATATATATATATATATATATATATATTGTTTATTATGTTGGCTATAGGTTGGAGTGTAAGCTACTAAAACTAGTATTACTATTTTATTTATTAGTTCATAGGGAGAGGTCTGGGGTATAATGGTAGGTATATGTATATGAGGTATGTACATATAAATAGATATGTGGCTATAGGTGATGAAGTTAGTAGGTGTATTCATTATATAGTTGTTGTGAGATGATTTATGGTGAATTGAGGAGTAGTTATGTATATTGTTGAGTTTTTTAGTAGATTATATGTGGGGGTGGGGTATGATTTATATATTTCATGGATTGTTATAATTCGTCATGATATGACTTGTATGTGTTATATAGTAGGTCTGTAGGTGAGATGGTAGGTCGGTAGGAGGTAGTATTAGGTATTTATATTGGTTATATTTGTGTTTTGTGTGTTAGTTTAATGGTTAGTGTATAAGTGTTAAGGGGTGTGCGAAAAAAGGTTAAGAACCAATAATCTAACTGATGTTTTTGATAGTGTGAGTAGTATTTTTTGATTTGAATAGTTAGATAGGAATTTAGATCATCTTCAGTTTGTGTGACTAGAGGGGTGGGGTTATATTAATGGAGAGAAGGGGTGAGTAGAGTGAGTTTGTTACTAGGTATACTGATAGAGTGGTTTTGTTATTATGTATATGTTTATTTAGTGAGTACGTATATAGGTATACATATGGGGTGTGTAGGTTAGGGAGTTATGATGGAGATTGGAGGGTTTGGGTGATGGTGGGGTAGGTTTTTGAGTTAGGTATTAGTGAGTAGTGATATGTAGAGTGTAAAGCCAAAGTAAGTATATAGTGGTTATTGAGTATATATATATATATAATATAAATATATAGGTAGGTGGTGTGATATGTGAGTATGGTATTATGTGAGTAGTTGATGATGTTAGTGTGAGTGTGTGAGTATTTGTTATTAGTTTTATTTGATATGAGTTATATATGGCTTGATATTCGGTAGAGGTGTAGGTTTTTTTGGGATCTAAGGGTGAGTATTTTATTATTATGTGAGTGTTTATGATTTGGTTACTGTTTAGTGAGGTAGTATAGGTTATTATATGACTAATGAGTTATTTATTGTGGGGTAATATTAGCAGGTACTGTATTTTTTATATAGTGTATTTTATTTTATGTGAGTTGAGGGCTTTGAGATTTTCTTATTAGGGTGTTAAGGGGTTGTTTGATAGTATGTTGGTAGGTAACTATAGAGTATAGTAGTTGTATTTAGTGAGGAGGGATTATTTTTTATTTTTATTTTTTGGAGGTTTGAATGAGATATTCTGGGTTTGTATATCTGATTAGGGATGCGGTTGGAGTTAGAGGTGTGAGTGGAATTAGTTCAGTATGTATATGGATGATTATAGGAGATTAGGATTATATATTTATTGTTTTATATATATAATATATTATTATTTTATTTTTTTTCTTTGTGTTTTATTCATGTGCTTGATTGTTTTTTTTGGTTGTATCGTTTAACCTTTATGTGGCATTGGCGTATTTTTTTTTTATTTAGTGATTAAATTATATTACAATCGTATTTTTTGATAATGTATTTTTTTTTATTTTTTTGCTCTTTTTGTTATGATAAGTCTTTTTTGTGAGGCTTAAATGTGAGGGTGCATTAGTATATTTTGTTAATGAATTTAGTCATGAAGAATGCTATTGCAATTTTTATTATATTATAATAATATATTAAAATTTATGTTTATATATATGTCTTAAGGAATATCACTCAAAAAATTTATGAGAATAAATATTCGTTTCAAAAATATAATTTCTATTTTCACTTTTTGTTTACTTTTTTTTGTTTTTTAAAGTAAGTGTATATAGAAATGTGTTGATATTAAATTTTTTTTGTTCAAATTCTATGTCTTATGCGTTTATGTCAATAAGTTTTGTATATATTTATGACGAGGTTATGTTTTGTGAATGTTGAGATAGGTGTTGAGAGTTTTGGTCAGTGAATGTCTCTAAATTTTATCGTGTGATTTAATGCTGGTTTTGGGTTGGGAGTTGTATTGCTAATGCTCAGGATTCGCAGTTTGTTCTATACGAGAATGTATTGCGGCATTTTTTTTTCATTTATATGTTTGTTTTTTGTTTAATTTACCGTGATCACGTATTTCAATCGTTTCATATTTACTAAAACATTAATTTTACTTACGTCTTTAGTGAAATATAGAGTAGGCAGTTAAGAAGTATTTATTATTAGTATCTTCTTCTTTGCACCATGTCTTGAGGAGAGAAAGTATGGATGATATGAGATGAGTTATGTGCGAGGGAGTTGTATAGGTGTGAGATGAGAGATCTTGGGGATGTGTATGTAGTAGATTTGATGATGTGACGATTGATATGAGCGAAGGGAGTTATGATGAGAGTGATGGGAGATGATCTGAGAGAGAGTGTTTGAGAGAGAGGAGAGAGTTTTTGTTGAGTAGAGTATTGGAATATGATCTAAAGAGAGAGCATGATAAGTTTTAAATATTTATAGAGTTGTGGTGTAAAATTGTATTTCCTAATATTTGGTAATCTATTAATTAAGGACTATATGCGATGCCGTTTATAAGTGAGTTTCTGTTCCGACAGCTACGACCCGGCTCCGGCTCCGGCTCTCGGCTCTCGAAAACCCTTTTTTTTTTATATATTAAAAGTATCTGTTTTTGGTTCGGTAAATATTTATGGTGTCAGGAGATGATGTCATCCCCTTTGGTTTTATAAAAATAGATCACAGAATAGATTCTATATACAAAGTAATGAGTATGAATTAATGAAAAATGACTGAAGTCTATTAGCAAGAGAATATTTGCGTCGTACTGCTTGTTAAGTGAAATATTGTAAGGTATATTAGTTGACAGACCTTCTCTCTATTAGAGTTGTTAATTAAAATATTTTACTATCTATTTGATGATTTCTTTTCAGTTTGGTTTAGTTTGATTTCATAATTTCGACGCCTAGGGTAATCATTATCAGTTGTCTCTACTAGTTCAGGTTTATTGATATATGTTTGTTTTTTTATGTTTATAACATTATGGAAAATCTATTGTAGAATTAACTAAAATTTCTTATCATTTGCTCGTCAATATAGGAAGTAGTGCAAATCGTAGCCTACGCGTAGGTCCCATTCTTAAATTTTATTAATTTTTATGCCCAAGGTAAAGCCTATTGGAATATTTTTAGTAACTTTTGTCGGAAAGTCTCGATCTGCTTTTTTTTCCTTTTAAATATTGATTTATCTGAAATTATATTTCGATTATATTTTTTAAGTTTTCTACTGATTTTTTTTTTAGAGTATTTTAGAGTTGGGTATTTTTAAAATATAAAAAAAATATATCATGTTATTATTATAAGTAAAATTCCTATGTGGTTATTTTTACCAAACTTTTATATTTTGTAGCAGCGATCGATTTTTCTTTCGTTTATCTTTATTTATAATTTTTTTTTAGTAGTATATCTCTGTGTATTTCGTTAAATATATCTTTTATTGTGTGTTTGGGTGCACGCTGTCTCTGGTTGCCGAGCGTTACTCGTGAGTATATCCAAATCTTTTTTGTTTATATTTATCTCGTTGGTTAGTGGCAATATTCTGCAGATTATTCAAAAATTCAATTCACTAATATAAATTCAAATTAGATTTAAATTTAAGGTATTTTTGAAAAGTCAAATATAACCGATCCAGATCAGGTTATAAGGAGACCAATCAGGAGCATCTGAATGATCCGCACTAACATGAAATAAATGGGGTGAAACAACCATGGTTGGAACTTTATATCCTTTCAGCAATATATCCAGAGTTATATTGCAAATGGGTTACTTGGATCCAGTTTAGGGTTTATTAATACTGACAAATTCTAATGGCCTTTTATTTTTGCCTCCTTCACTAGTAAAGAAAACTCATCATACTCTAATATATTTTTGCCTATGGCACTAAATATAATGTTTTTCACTTGTTTGACAAATGATTCAACCAAGCCTCTAAAAAAACTTGCTTTTCCAGGTAGGGTGAAAACTCTAAAATTTTTGTTATGGTGTGTTAAATAATTTTTAACATCTACATCATTAGGAAAGTTTTTGATTTTTGTACTGAGCTTACTTATAAATGCTACTACCTTGATCACTGACTATAAGTTGTGGAGTTCCAAAGTCAAACACGTGAAATTGAAAAACAAATAAGACATCCATATTTTTACAGCTCTTGTATATGTGCAAGTTATAATCAAGATTTTTAAACTTTTTCTATTACAATATTTATTTTTACATTAAATGGTCCAATATGGTCCAGAAATTTTTCCCTGAAGGGGGTTTGAGATGTATTGTGTCTGCTCATGAGTTTTGTGTTGACATTAGTAACTCTAGGCCTGTTCGCTGCAGTGTTTCCTTCTTTCCAGCCACCTCTATTTTGTAGAATTTTCCCATCTTCTTTGTTTCCTGCTGAATTTAATCTCCTTCAATTTAAGGCCTGTGTCTGTGCTCATCTGGGAAATAGATTGTGACAATTATTTTGATGCATTTAACATCCCCTCTTTGAATAGGGTTCTACCTGTGAGTGGTGGTGACAACTTGTAAAAAAAAAAAAAAAAAAAAAAAAAAAAAAAATCTGACCTCTAAAACGTCCACCCCTTCCTTACGAATACAAATTTAAAATCATTTGCTTTCCTCCCCTCCCACTTGTAGTTGTTTCTATTAAACAAATAAGTGTAGAAAGACGTGTGTTGATCTGGCTGGGGAAAAGTCAAGGAGCTAACAAAAGAGTACGAAATATGTTTTTTTAAAAAACTCAAAAATAAACCATCAAAACTGTCCTTATAATATTAATTCTCATTAATAAGAATAGAAATGAACATTACAATAATCAATTTTAATTTGATGGGGAATAGGGAAACAAAACAATAATAAATACAAATAAAAAACAAATGTATAATCTACACTAGAGCAGTGGTTTTCAAACTTTTTAGGTTCAAAGCACCCATAGCTCATACATACACCCCGACACACACCCATATTATATATATATATATATATATATATTATATATATATATATATAGATATAGTCTAATATTATTACTATAATATAGCTATATATAATATAATATATAAATTATATATATATATATATATATATATCATATACTATATAAATATAATAGTATATATATATAATATATATATATATATATATATTAATTGTGTTCTCTAAGAGTCTAAGGCTAAGAAAAAAAATACAAGATAAAATTAATTTTAATTTTCTGAGCAATAATTTCCTTGAACTTAGAAGACATATCGTTAGAGCGAGGCACCCGCAAATATAATTCGCGGCACCCCAGGGTGCTGCGGCACACAGTTTGAAAACCACTGCACTAGAATATACACAATACAAACACAAAATATAAAAAAAAATCAATGAACAAATGTACAATACACTTGGATATACACATTACAAACAAAAAATATAAACAAAAAGCAATATGCAAATGCATACTTGAATATACACAATACAAACAAAAATATAAACACTGTTGGTCCTTTATTAATTCATCAAAAATAAACTAACTATACAATATAAACACAAACAAAAAAAAAAATTAATATTAATTAAATTATAAACAAAAAACAAAACAAAAAGTGATGTACATTAATATAATTCCCACAAATATAAATAATAACAAAAATCACCAAATTGACAAGCAGTTTTCTTTCTCTACAAATATAAACAAAAACAAAACTTTTGTGTACAATGACCTTATTTTTATTATTACCCAAATTACACTTTTCAAACAAAATCACCTTAAATTACAAAGACATGGTTGCAATAAATAAATGAGATGAATAATAAAAATATAAGCTTTTTCATAATATAGAAAATAAAAAAAATATACAATACACAATATAGGAACCAGGAAAATATAAAATAACACAAAATATAAAAATGACCTTTTTTTTTTTTCAATTTCACCTTTCACAATATATACAATATAAATAACCAAAAATAATTTCAAACGAATAATATGAATAATATACACTGATATACCCTTCCAATTACCCAAACCACTTAATGTCTTCTATACCCACTACTAAATTTATTCCGGTGGTACCACAATCCCTTTCGATTACACACTAGTTCTTTCCGGTACCCAGTTACTCAAGTCTTCAGTCAAATCCAAGAGTAAGCTGAGAATAAAAACTGGAAATAGAACATAAAAAACAAATTAATATT
>JABUQX010024889.1:5000-15000 GCA_015478945.1 Trachelipus rathkii | reverse complement strand
TGAAGATTACGGGATTTAAAAAAAAAAGGATAATCTTAGATCTTATTAAATTGGAATAAATGGGAAATTTTTAATATATTGAACTTTTTTGTTCCATTTAATTTGTTTTGTAAAGTGTTCAAAACCACAGTTAGTGTTATAAAAAATACAAAAGCATTATTACTGGTAATAATTATTTATTTATTTATTTCAGATTTTTAGATCATTTTCCAATGGAAGTATCATGTTTAGAAACTCCAAGACGTTTAGTTATAGATGATGTAGCTTCATTATTGGGCACAGAGAGGCGACGAGTGTATGACATTGTGAATATATTAGAATGCCTCAATATGGCTTCAAGGGTCCAAAAGAATATGTATCAATGGATGGGAAAGCAACATCTTGAGAGCACTTTGTCAAAATTAAAAGGATTGGCTGAGAATTGGGGAATTAGTGCACATATTACAGAGCCTGTTGGGACTTCATTACGCAATTTAAAAGTTAGTAATTTATTTAGAATATTAACATAAGTTATATGATTAAGAGTTTTGTCATCAACATTAAATACCAGGAAAACATTGTTGCATTGTTTTTCAATAATATTTCATAAAATTATTATTAAGTATTGTTAATATTAAGGTATAATTTTGAAACATCAAAAACGAAATGTCAGTAGTTTTGAATTGGACCTGTACAAGGACAATAATTAATATCCGTCATTGTACATCTAATTCAAAGTTATTTATTGAGGCTTATTTTGTTTTGGGGTCAGTTTTTGTGTTAAGTGGTAATGTAAGGTTGTGGTTCTCTCTTTGTTGGCCATGGTTTTTCATTATAGCCTATAGGACTAGTGGAACAATCAGCCGATTGCTTATCCTCTCCAGACAGTTATGGGGAGAGTCGTATTGTATTGGGTGTATATATTTGTCGCTCGAGAGTTTTGTATTTGACTTTTCAAATTATGTGTACCAGGGTTGGCAAAAGTCCAACTTAAGCCCTTTTTTTTTTTTTAAGATGGTTCCTATATATTTTGAAATTCATGAAAGCTTTAATGACCCAATATTTACCTAAACTGCTTTTATATAGCATTTTTGACTCTAGACATCTAATATTAATGATAATTATAATTTATAGCTACTCAGTTTTACTGACCTAACTTTATTAACAATTAGGCTCTCTTGCCAATCTACTACTAAGCCATCTATTCTGTTTATTTATCTCTAACTCTACAGGCTATAATAAATTCTTGACTATCTTCAAAATAGAGCTCATTCTCTCATTTTCTTCCATTTTTTTGAAATCATCATTGTTGCCAATTTCAATGTTCACCATCATTGATGGCTTTCCTCAATTTTAAAGATACAGCTGGTGAACTCGTTTACCCTTTCTCTCCCCATAATGACCTCGAGCAGATGGTCTCTCTCCCTACCTGTGTCCCTGATTGTCTTGGAGATTAACTACTATACCTATTCTCCCAACTCTTTTAATACTTTTAAACTCTCTAATTGAGGGTTCCTCCAATCACCCTATCTTTCTACTTTGTTCTATCTCTTAATTATCTTTTGGGGTTACCTCTTAACCCTCAAATCATATTTCTGATTACAGTTTGGCTTTAGTAAGGAATGCTCTTCTTGGTATCTTTCCCTTTCTGTTTCTAAGTCTTCTGCTTACTCTGGTATTTCAATGAATTTTTATGGTGCTAGACGTGGAGTATCTATCTGGCACAAAGTTTTGGTTTCCAAACTTCCCTCTCTTGGTATCCATTCTTTCAGATTTCCTTTTTGATCTATCTATACCAACAGTTGTAGACAATCCTTATTCATTCCTTAAATGTATTAATCGTTGTTGTTGTTCCTCAGGGTTCTGTTCTATCACCGACTCTTTCTTTTTTGTTTTCATCAATGACCTTCTCTGTCACTTCATTTCACCTATCCACTCGTACACCGACGATTCTAACCTTCATTATTCCTTCCAGTTTGAAAGGTGTCCAACTCGACTTCAAATAGCCATTGCTAGGAAGACGGCCTTGGATCAACTGATTTGATATTTCTAATACTTCTATTTGGAGCAGAGAAAACATGGTTGTTTTTTCTCCACATAATATTTCACACAACGTCTTCTTCCAAATACACTCGAAGAGAAACTTTCATGCAGTATGTGCAGTTGTAGTAACATCTTTGAAAGCGCAACTCAAGCATTCTCCATTTCCTAATTCTAATTTGGGTATTCACGACTTTTATATGCGCCTGAATTCATTCGTAATGGACAGACTGCAACAATTTATTATGCGTCATCTTAAGCCATTAGTCTCTGAGAACGAGTTATATGCGTTCCTCGAGGATGTGGTATATAGGATTATTATTACATTTATAATCGCCACCCTAGTTGGTGTGTATTCTGTCATATTTCGAGTATTGACTAAGTTCGTCTCACGTCCAAACATCGTGGATGTCTACTATTCTGATTTTGTATTCTCAGGAGCTATGCTCAGTGGCTCTACAGAGTATCTCATGGTGCTAAATGGGGTATGTTTTGGCTCACTCTCGGAATGCCTTCTCTCTATAGTTAGGCCGACTCTCTCTCGAAAAAATACTTTACCTGTACGGAAACTCTAATCTTAAATTCTTCTCTCCTCATTAGTTTCTCACTACTAGGCTATCTCAGCTCTAGAAGCCAAAGATTCTATTTTTTTATTCCCGCTGTATACATACTTTACTAACAGGATAGGATTCCTAAAGATCACAAATTGTTAGCTATCTTGGATATGTGTTACTGTAGTGCTTTAGGGGCGTTTAGTAATATGAAAAACTCGAGAATTGAGAAAGTATATCATGGAACATGATAAATCTTAATATTACTTAAGAGTTCCTCTCTTCAGAGTGTTTGTTTAGTTAGCTATGCGATGGAACATGTCTATTGACTGAGAGGACAATTAGAATCAATAAGTACATTGAACAGGGCTCGAGTGCTCGAATATGTAGCGGCAAAGGAGAGGCCACATAAGGCCTAGGTATCTCGCGGGGAATGCTAATGTCTTTGTCTGTCGGTTGAGTAGAGAGAATCGATGCTGCAGATGGCTTTCTCGACCAGAGTGGTTATCTAATAGTGGCAGTACAAAGGTGCGGACTTCAATTGTACAACAAAGTTATCAATGAATAGTCCAGTACTTTGAACTCATTCGGACACTCTCCTTTGAATCGAGAAGATAGAAGTCAACCCAGTGCGATAAGTTGATTTCCTTTGCTCAAGAAAGTATCAGGGTTTCATCTGCTAGTAAAGCTATACCTGCGCGCGACTTCCTGTTACCGTTATATAGACGTGTATGCTGTTCCCTTTAATTTTAGGTGATGATTTGTAGCCAGATGTACCATGATAGAGAGGATAATAGTCTGCATTCCCCACTATAGGCTGAGTGAACTGAGTTTGGAGATCGTGCGACTAGTATCTCGATCTGATGCCCCACTCTATTTGTAGAAGGAGTATCCGTGTTTCCTCGTTACCCCATGAACCTAATCTCCTCTCGGTGGCATCTATTTTATCGTACTGGACCTAGTCGCGCATACAAGTGGGAATCTTGCACTACCTCTACACTCTATTAAGCAGTGGATGGCTTACCCCGAAGCATAAAGGGGGCGGTTAAATGTCTTAAGGTCTCTATCACTCAGTGATACACCTGTGTCACACAACTGATGCAATTATCTAGTGTATGCGCCCTAAACATTATTTTTCTGTTTTTCACTCTACTTCTGTTGATCCGCGGCCGGCCTACCCCCTGTGTCTCGTGTGAGAGAATGGCATGTGGGTTGATAGTTAATTTAGGATTTACCTGCATTAATCCTTAGTTTAAGAAAAATCTTGCAAGCTTCAACAGCTAAGTTATTTTATGCCACTCTGTTTTGATATGATTTTATCATTTACAAACCTCACTATAATGTTAACATCTTTTTTTATTTAAGTGAAAAGGTCTTATTATTATTAAAGAGCCAGGACTACTCTACTGGAACCGATAACTTTAATTTTTATGTGATGGAATAAATATAAAATATACTAAAATATACTTGCAAATGCCCTCTATAGGGCGCCTGGAAGTTAATGTTTACATAGTCAAGTAAGTGAATAATGTCTTTCATCAACCATTTACATAATTGAAATTTCTCATCTTTATGTAAGTGTACGTTAGGTAGCATATCTTCCAAAATATATAAATTATATATAGTGATCTTAGTAGGAATTATATATCCAACACTCTTTTCTCTATTTATATTTGACAACACATGTTTATATTTATTTTTTATTCTCTCATATGTTCTCCAGAGTGCGAGTAGAATACGATTATAGTTCTCACAAATCCTTTTCGATAGAGAGAAAAAATTATTGATCTATCCAATGATTCAAGTATATGCAAGAATAAGGAGAGCAACTCCAAGCTACTATTTCTTGCACAAAATATCTCGGCATTATGCTCCGTATATTATCTGGATCCACCATATAATCTTGTGATCTATCGATACTCAAAGGATAGCAATAGCACTAAGGATATGTGTAGCTGGCATTGATTGTACTTTTAGGGAATTATTCCACTATCTCCACTCATGCAGTGATATATGCGTAGGAATTTACTCTGCTTCTCTATGAATGTTTAAGGTATGCTTAGTTGACTTGAAGATTTTATAGTATTATGGGCTGTCTGTCGAAGTTACTTAACCACTCTCTCGGACTATATCACGTTCACAATTACTGCTTATGACGTGCCAGGTCTTCTCGCGAGTCTATAAAAAATTTAGACTTTCAAACCGAATTAGTAGGTATAAAGTACTGTATAACAAATTGAGTTTGGTGGTACGTATTTATGTAACATGTTATATATATCTTAAAAGTTAACGATGATAATAATGTACTTTTTGGTATGCTAAATTAATTGTATATTACTTTTTTAATACTAATTAGCCTCTGTAGACTGAAATCTTTATTGGAATAATGATTTGGAATGGATTTATTAGCATGTAAAATGAAGTAGTTAATCTCAGTTTAGATAAGAGCAATATAGTCAGTTGGTAAATGATTAATTAGATATTCTCAATAATACTTTTCATTTATAACTATTATGAGTAAGCTCGTTGGGTAGTGATAGTTATTTTACTATCTTATATTATATATATCAGGCCTGCTGGAGAGTCTTGGTTAATCGTGTGGCAAATCAACAGCGAGGCCAGGCGCTTCTCAACATATTTAGATCTATACTAATAGGATAATGGCTATTAATAAGATATTAAATAAATAGAAGTTAAATAAAATTAGTTTTATACCTTGATATATTTAGGTATATCATTATTTTTAAAATAATTATTGTGTCTATATTATACTTGTATGATATCTGAACGTGTACACCAAGTCTTAGATTTTTAATACATTACACTCTCATTCCTCTATTTGCTCCTCTCCCGAACATTATTTTTCATATGGAGGCAAATCATCCCTTGTGAACTGCGAAATATGGGTAGGGACATTTCAGATATTGTCCGAGTCCCATGGTAACTCTCGCTCACTAAGAAGAGCTAAGATAAAATTATTTTTTATAATGCTTTAAAAACACTGAGTGTTCATGGCAACGTTAAAAGATACACCTTATTCTATTATTAGTGAATTCTATTTTTTAGAGGACGGGATTATATTCGCGACAAGCCATACCTCTCGAGCGAATCACTTAAAGTATACAAACATATCCTCCCACACTATAGGACTATACTCTGAGTTGCGTAATAGGTAGAGTTGACCACGTAACATCAATTTAAGAAATATGTCAGTGTAAAATCAAATATAAATGAATTTTAAAAGAACTATATATTTTTAAATAATGACACAAATAATAAAGAGTAAAAAAAAATTTATTTTATTTAATTTTACTCATATCGTGATCATAATATATATATGCCCTGTAAATTATCAATACCTGTAGGTTAGTAATTACCTCAATAGAAAAAAAAAATTATAATTACTCAAGAATTTTTCATTTTCAAAACCATAATTGTTCTTTGCAACTTTGAATTTAACCATTATTGCTGGGGGAAATCTGTGAGTGTCAAATAATAAAATCTAATAAAATAATTATTTTATTTTTATGTGAGCATATTTTACTATTAGGCTATTGACCACTTTATGTTATAATTATATAATAAGTTTTATCGAGAGGCAAGATTTGCGAAGAGAAAAGAATGGTGAAGAAGTGGAGAATTGAGAAATAGTTAAAGTGAGTCAAACTTGTTGATGTGACAAAAAATTAGAAAAATACGCAGAAGGAGAACATGAGACTAGGCACAGAAAAACACCAGAGTAATCAACGTGTTATAGAGGAGAAATACAATGCACAAGAAAAGCTGCGCGAGGACGTAGTAGCTGACGATTATTGGTCAAATGGGCTGGAAATTTTAAGGAAATGGATCGCAGAGAGATGATATCAGTGAGGAGAGTTTGGGTGTCATTAAATAAAATATATGGTTGTCACATGCATATTCGGAGGACGGATTTGCCAAGCAAGAGATGATATAGATAGGCGCCATAGCGTATATAAAATTAAAGTCTCGCCGAGACTTTCGTATGTGGGAATACCATAGCAAATGGTGGAGACAAAAAAAAAAGGCAAGTTTTTTGGCATTCGCTTGATTAATTGAACTTTTTCAAAATTAATTAACTTGCTTATTTGTTTACGCACGTAAAGATTTGAATGTTGTGTTTTTAAGAAGGCTGTATAATATTTTGCGGAGATCACATTCTATGCCTCACACTACACGTTCTATGAGTGTATAAACCTCTTCACACTGCAAGTAGCACATAGCCCATTGACTTACACCCTCCACATCGATAAGACACTGGTGGTCTAGGTCTAAGAAGGTTCATTTGATTAAGCTCAATAGAGCGAGAAATAAGGAGATCTGAGCGCGTATTTATGATATACTCAGTGGCGTATATTGTGAATATGCTGTATTATCTATGTAGATTGCTACTTAACGAATTGAACTTACTAACTCGTTTGCCAAAGGTATTTAGAGTTATGCCACGCACACAATAGTGCGCAATAGGATTTAATAAGGAAATGACAGTAGTATGATATCTCTTTAGACCAAGGCATTGTATATGGTCACCGCTTGCAACAGGAACGAACGTGGGTAAGCAATTTATTATTAGGTTAAATGATATATATAATAGAATAAGAGAGTTATAAGAATGTACTAAAACTTTATTCACTCTCACTTCTCTAAAGAAGAATATTTTATTATATTTATAATTGTTAGGTGTAGTTCAGAGACTGCGTGCTAGTGTGGGTTTACGAATAATATTATTAGAAAAATATTAGAATCTATTTCATGATCACATGTTAACTTGAGTACTTGCACAATGCTGATTATGTGAAATATAGGTAAAAATGTAAGTATTAAATAAGTTTCTTTACATTACCTAAAATTCGAGTGTGGTAAATACTACTACTCTGTCGAAATTATACCAAACATGGTATACACGACTATGATTAATAGCGTGAGAGAACTCTTGTCATGATAATAATGTACTATTGCGGCTCCCTCGCTTGACAACAGCAGTCACTCATATACTCAAAAGCTAGAAAAGAAGACTAGCCTATTATTGAACTCTCCACATAGCTCAAATAAAGCATAGAATACATTAGTTCACAGGGCTGCTGGAAAATGGTAAAGAAATCTGTCTTAGATAAATAATTTGGTTATGACAATATATATATATGTATATAAATTTTTTTAGTTGTTTTGAAATATTATTAGTGTGTGAGGTATCATAATATTTTTGAGACTGATTTAATCCTATGTAACGGGTACTTGTATAGTGATCCCACAATGAGTTTCTATACTTAATGGTGATAGCATTTCATCTGACTAATATTTTCAATGCAAAGAATTTTTTGCAAAGTGTATGACCCGGACCCCTCCTATTATATTTATAATGAAATTTTAGGTTATAACAATAAACTTCTTTTGACATCAATAAAATACTTCACATTACCTCCGACCCTAAGACTGACTTCACCTACCGTATCTCTTTCAGTATTTTTACGGAAGTAGGCGCGGCTCAGCTAAAACAGGCCCCTCATCAAATTTATTTGGGGTAGTTCCTGATACTCGTATATTAAATCTTATAACTTCTTTACAAAGACGATAACTTTGATTCTAACTTAATGCCAGTATATTCAAAATTTCTCAATGTCATATTTAAAAGGTAATTAGTAGGATCTATAAAAAAAGCATGAATAAAAAAATTCTGTTTACAACAATTTTTAAAAAAGTTATAAGGTGTTAAAAAAAAAAATTCCCCCCCACCCCCCCTTTTGTTGATCAATTTTTAAAAACCCAGTATCCTACTTATAAACTTTCTTTTAACATATAAAAACATAAAAAGTCTGCTTATTTGATTGGATAAACCTGCTTTTTAGCCTAAAAAAAAAAAGGTGTTTCTATGTAAAATTAAATTTTTTGAATAATTTTATAATTTTATTACAATTAGCCTTCAGTACAACTTTAAATTGATATATATATTATATATATAATATATATTATATATATATATATATATATAAATATATATATATATTATATATAATTATATATATATTTATATATATATATATATATATATATATAATATATTATATATAATATATATATATTATACCGTATATATATATATATATTATATATATATATATAATATATATATATATATATATATATATTATATATATATATATATATATATATATAGTGAATAATATATATATATATATATAATATATACGGTATATATATATATATATATATATATAATATAGATATATTAATATATATATATATATATAATATATAATATATTATATATATATTATATATATATATATATATATATATATATTATTATATATATACTCTGTTCTTTGGATTATAAATTAATATTATCACTCGAGCTTAATATTTTAATTAGTCAAAAGGAATACTATATAACAGAAAAATCATGAGAATTTATATAGTTAGTTATATAGTATATATAGTTAGTGATTTCACTTAAGTTACTTTTTTGCAAAAGTTCTTTAGACTTTTGCAGTTCATCCATATCAAAGCTGTACATTATTTTTCTTCCTGGTGTTAGTTTTGGAGCCGCAAGTTTTTTAAGAATATTTTTCCTTTCAATCCACACTTTGTCATCAACATTTGGGAATATATACATACCTTGTTCTTCCTCCTTCAGAAAACTAATATAAAAATCATCAAAGTCCTCAGAGTAACTTTCAATAATACCAATGAATATATTGCCTTCAAAGTTGCAAGAAACATAGTGACTTATTATATCTGCTGCCTCCATGTTAAAATGAGAGTATTCATCACTTTCATGTATGTTTACTTCAGATATTTTAGCTTCTTTGTAAGATTTTGAATTTGATATCTGAAAAGCTTTCAAAGTTTCAGTTAATGGGGATAATTTTATGAAACCCTTGTGTTCCTTTCAATGTTACACATTTTTTCAAACCTCTTCTTCAGTTTTTCTTCAGCTCTAAATACTTCTTCCTTTGTGATGTATATGCAATTTATTCCTGGTATATATTCATTACAGTGGTAGAAAAAACTGTCTGCAGTTAGTATCTGATCCTTATATGGCCTTTGTAGGCTTGCCTTGGCAACAGTTCTCTTGATAACTCCACCAATTCCATCACAAACATTTTTCCCATGACCGGTTCCAAAGAAATTTCACTCACATAATATATTAAAGTCCGCAAAATGATGGCATAAATTGATAAAATTATATTTGTTTTTGTACTGTGCAGCACAGCCATCACTAAAATAATGAATTTTCTTAATGAATGCAAATTGTTCTTTAAGTTTTTCAATCAACTTAACTTGAAAGGCATATACCATGATGGTTGAATGGTTTAAGTAATCACTAATGCAACAAAAACTTTCATGTTGTAGAACACCATTTTTTTATTATATACAACAAAAGGATGTAT
>JABUQX010024888.1:12500-21369 GCA_015478945.1 Trachelipus rathkii | reverse complement strand
AATCACCTCTTTCTTATTTTCACTACTCACTTGTACATTCCCTCTCTTCTCGTACTCACAATCCTTATACCGTAACAGGTATAAGGATTGTGAGCAAGAGTATGCATATATTCACCACATGTTTACATTCTTCTTTCTCATCTCTCTCACTACTACTTCCTTTATCACTCTTCATATCACAAATATCATCAATCAACTTCATCATTTCTTCATTTGTCTCATCCTCACTCTCCAGTACATATTCTGGACTACAACCTACACTAATACCTCTACCCATACTACAAAGGTGCCCTCTATCATTTCTCCTCACCTGCTCAATTAATATCCTACCATGACCCATGCTCCCTTTACTTCCCCCAGCCCCCATATTCACATCTCTACTTTCAGATATCTTAGCATTACAGGACCTCCACAAGTGATTTGCAGAACCACATATGTCACACCTTTTCATATTACTAAATCTATCTCATCTTTTCACGCTCCCTCTATACTCCCTCCCATATCTCTCTTTTTCCATCCAACTGGTTCTTACTTCCTTATCCTCTCTATCATTCCTAAAATAAACTTATTTCTCACCATGTTCATCATTAAACCCTGATCTCACATTTCTTCCTACATTTTTTGTCTCACCTCTCACCATACTCATCACATGTTGACCTCTACCCTTCTCACCATTCCACACAGTCTCTGGATTCCATGGACACCTATATGCAAAATGAAATCTCGATCTACAAATAATGCATTCATTGACATTTGCAAACCGATTCTTTACATGCAATCTTTTACCATCTACCCACTCACCATTGTCATTACTTGGCCCATCACTCTCTCTCCTTTGATTCCTCTTACTCTAATACAAACCATTGCCAGTTTCTTCTTCAACCATTCACTTGAGCGATTAAATTCTGGGTTCTAATCCTCCATGTATTTCACCAATGGGCATCCGAGAAGTTTAAACTCCAACTCTCTCCTTTTCCTACAATTAGACCCACATACCAAATCTGTCCTTTGCCTTTGTTACCAAAACATTCGCTCCCTCAAATAGATGAACGCATTTCATATCTGTACCTAAATCCACTTTTCCAAAATCTATGCTTCTGTTCCCACCAACCTCATATCTATTTACATCATTCCCTCATTGTTCATCACTTTTTTTTTTACTAGCAATATTCACATATCCTGCCATAAAATCTCTCAGTTTTCTCTTTCGACATACTACATCCAACTTCATCCTCTTCTTTACCCTACACGACTTCAATCCAACATACACTATACATTCAGAAGCCTTAAGCACCCAAATCATAGAATTTCACCCAACAGCGGTTTCATAATCTTCACCACAAACACTCATACCATACCTTCAATTAAACGTTATGATAGAGGAAGATTCCAAAATAGATATAATTGTTAAAACAGATTGCAAATCTCTTCGTGATAATATTCGGTCTGAAGCAGGAGTTAAAAATAGAATGTTAAGAATAGATATGTTAAATATTAAATCTAAATTGGAGGATGGTGTTATTACCAACATAGAATGGATAAGCAATAGGGATCAAGTTGCTGACGGTTTAACCAAAGAAAAAGGTAATAATAAAATCTGGAGTTTATTAAAGTTACTAGACTAGGAGCAAATTAGGAGGAAAAAGGAAAATATAATTAGATTGATTCTTTTTTTTACAGTTTTGGTTGAAGAATCCTCTACTATTTTTAAGAAGTTAGAAGTTTGGCTTCTTCAACTAATTTCACCATTCATGTTTAAGGAAAATTTTATTTTTTTATGTAGTTAGTTAGTTATGTTTTTTTTTTCTTTTTTTCAGTGCTAACATTAAACAAAGATTTATTCTGTGATGTACTTTATATTAAATATAAAAATGTGAGATTTTAGAAAAAGTTACATTAAAATGAAATTATCAAATGTATAAAGTAAAAATAAACGTGTAAAATTGTGATGTTGTTCATAAGTGTAAAAAACATTTAAAGTTTAAATTGACTTTGCTGAATATTCTAATCAGTGCAATAGTTAGGTCATTTAAATTTCTTTGATTATTTTATATATATTATGGTAAGAGCGGAAGTAGGATCCTACCCCATTCTAATGATCCCTATATGTATAAAATGTTGAATTAACTTAAATAATAGTAGTTAATAATCTGTTGATAATCGTCTACTGACTAAAAAGGAAGTCTATAAAAGTAAGTCTTTAATCTCATGTATTTAATTTTATTGAGAGTATAATCAATTATAAATCTTTGTTACTTTTTGAAAAAAACTCGCACCCTATTGAAGAATCATGGGAGAAAATAAGAAAGATAAAGAAGACAAAACCCATGAAACGGTAGAAAGAGGAGAAAAGTGCCCTAAATTCAACGGGGAAAAAGAAGAATATGCTGAATGGAAAGGAAAAGTAGAAGATTGGGTGTGGAGTATGAAAGACATAGTTCGATATCCAGGGATCAACATTCGAAATGCCTTGTCCGGAGAACCATGGCAATTGGTAAAAGATATAAAAAGAGAGGACATCGCAATAGGTGAAGGATGGAAGGAAATCATCAAAATTCTAGACAAAAAATATGGAATAGTTGAAAAAAGAACAAAGATCAGAAACATGAATGATCTCTTCAGAATTATGAGAGGAAAGGAAGAAAACATGGTCGATTATGTAAGTAGATTTGATGCCACCTTAAGGAAAAGTATTGCTTCAGGAATGAAGGAAATGGATGATGAACAAACTGGAGGTTTGTTGTTTGTGAGGAGTAGGTTAGATGAACAAGATGAAAAAATAGTGATGAGTAGTTTAGATGGAGAGATGAAATACAAGAGAGTGAGTGAAGTATTGATAGACATTATGGGTGATAGCATTAAAGGAGCTCAAGGAAAAAATGAAAGGGCTTGGTTGAGTGAAGGTGAAAGGAAAAAAGAGACAAAATGTTTTAATTGTCATAAAGAAGGACATATGAGGTATCAATGTCCTGAAAAAAAAGAAAAAATAATTTGTAAAAGTTGCCGTGGAGAAGGGCATAGTGAATCAGTCTGTAGATTTAAAGACAGATTTTGTACCACCTGTGGAAAAAAGGGTCACCTGAGATATCACTGTTCAAGATTCGGTGAGAAGAAAGTGGAAGATAATAAGGGAGAAGTAGTTTTATTAGGAGAACTTCACATTGACAATTATGAAAGAAATGAAAGAGATGTTTGGGGTATAATAGACACAGGATGCCCTAATACAGTTGTTGGGGAGTTGTGACTAGGATATATAATGAGTTCAATGAGCGAGGAAGAATTAGAAGAAATGTACCTGACAGAAGAAAAAATATGTAAAAATTATTTTTTTGGAAATGATAAATTTCAAAGTAAAAGTAAAATGAATATACCAATCTTCTTTGGTGATAAAAAGGTTTATCTAGAAACAGAAATTTTAGAAGGTAATATTCCTCTGCTTATTGGAACTAGAGTACTCGAAAAACTCGAATCAAAAATTAATTTTAAAGAGATGATACTCGAATGCAATGAACTTATAGAAAGAAAAAGGATTCCTTTTGTGAAAGACGAGAAAGGTCATTTGAGAGTAAAGCTGAGAACTAGACAAGAAGGAAAAAGTGTTTGGTTAAATATAAAAAGGAGAGAGAAGCATGAAAGAAAATGAGAAGTCAAAAAAGAATTGTAAAGAAGAAAGAACTTGCAATTGGACACTGCACTTTTGAGAAACTGAAAGAATTAATCACCCAGTATGCCAAAAACAATCAAAATTTTGAGATAAATAAAAAGGAAAAATTTAAAATATTAAAAAATTTATGTGAAAATTGTGATATTTGTAAGAGATTTAAAAAAACTCCTAGCAAACCGGTGGTAGGTTTGCCCTTGGCTAAGAAGTTCAATGAACTGATAGCATTAGATATTGGTGAACTGGACGGTGATAAATTTCTTGTATTAATAGATTGGAACACTAGATTCTGTCAAGCAAAATGGATAAAAAGTAAAAGACCCGAAGAAATGATAGAAATCGTAATGGAAAGTTGGATAGGAATTTTCGGTCCACCAGAGAAAATACTAACTGATGGAGGAAGAGAATTCCAGAATAAGGAATTTACAGAATTTACAGATAGTTTTGGTATTGAACTTTTAAGCACGGCAGGCGAAAGTCCGTGGAGCAATGGTAAATGTGAGAGAATGGTAGGAATTATCAAGGAGAGTTTAAGAAAAGTCAAAGAAGAAAAAACAGGAGGAAAGAAATGGGCTCTTTATTGGATAGTGAATGCGAGAAATGGAATAATCTCAACTGGTGGTTTTTCACCTAGACAGAAAGTGTTTGGGATATATAATACAGCAATGAAAGAAGAAGAAGATTACACTCCGGCTCAATTAGAAGAAAATTGGGAAGGAATGAAGTTGAATGAGATTATGGAAATTCAAGGAAAAATACAGGAAATTGTACAAAGTATAGATTGTAAGAATAGAATTAAGAGAGCTTTAAAACAGAATGTAAGACATCATAAACTTGAGGAGGCAGAATTAGGAGACAAAGTTTTCTATAAGAAGAGGAATGAAAACAGATGGAGAGGACCTGCAAAAGTGGTGGGGAGAGAAGGAAAAACTGTGTGGGTGAGACATGGAGGTAACATGAAAGAAATCAACAAAGTGCATATAACAAGAATACAAAAGATTAATAACGAAGATGATGATGAGGATGAGATAGAGGAGAACTCATCGAGTGAAGAAGAGGAAGATAGTAAAGAAGATAGTGAGGAGGAAGAGGAGAATGACAAAGACAAAGATTTAAATATATCAAAATTAAAGATAGGAGGAGAATATGTAGTTAAGCAGCCCGATGAAGAAAGGTGGATAAAAATTAGAATTGTAAGTAGAGGAGGAAAAAAAGGAGGTAAATACAAATATTCTTATAATATTATAAGAGAAGATAATGAGGAAAAAGAATGGATAAACCTAAAAGATTATGATGTGAAAGAAGATATTAGTGGAAAGACAAAGCAAAATAGAATAGAGAATGAGGAAGAAACAGCCATAATGGATGATGAAGAAATATATTTAGGAGAAATGGAAGATTGGAAAAATGGCGAAAAAGTAAAAAGTGCCAAAAAGTAAGGAACTTTTAAGCTGGAAAGAAAATGAAGTCTATGAAGAGGTTGATTTGAATAAGAACATGAGACCTGTGAGAACAAGATGGATAATAAGTCAAAAAGAAAAAGAAGGTGGTATATGTTGTAAAGCACGTCTTGTTGCAAAGGGATTCATGGAAAAAATTGACAAAGATAGTGTGGCTTGTGACTCTCCAACGTTATCACCTGAAGGTTTAAAAATTCTACTTACAATAATAAAAATGAATGAGTGGAGAATAAATACTTTAGATGTAAAAACTGCATACCTTCAAGGAAAAAACTTCAAAAGAGATGTATATTTAGTACCACCAGAAGAAGCTAAGACTGAAAAAATTTGGAAACTCCGGAAGGCAGTTTATGGTTTAAATGATGCTGCAAGAAGTTGGTATGACAGTATGAGTGAAATAATGAAAGAAACAGGAGGTGAGAAAAGTAAAGTTGAAAAAACAATTTTTTTCTGGAAGGAAAATGGTAAACTTATAGGGATAATGGGAATTCACGTTGATGACATGATATATGGTGGTGAAGTGAATTTTCATGAAAAAATAACTGGAAAGATTAATCAAAAATTAAAGGTGGGAAGTGTAATGAGAGAAGATTTTCAATATATAGGAATACACATAAGCGAGAAAAATGAAGACATTATAATGAATCAGAATAAATATATACAAGAAAAATTAGAGAAGATTGACATGGAAAAAAGAATGAATTTGAATAACATCTTAAGTAATGAAGAACAGACGTCATACCGTTCCGTATTAGGAAAACTTAATTGGCTAGCTCAGCATACTAGGCCAGAGTTGAGTTTTTCTGTGAGCAAACTAGGAAGAAATATGCAATGTGCTAATGGTCATAATTTGAAGGAAATAAATAAAATAGTTGAAAAGACAAAAAGGATAAAAACCGAGCTAGTAATAGAGAAATTGAAAAAAGGAAGATTAGTTCTAGAAGTTTATCCAGACGCATCTTTTGGAAATATTGATGAAAGGTAAGACTCAAATTGGTTACTGTGTATTATTAAGAGATAGTAATGGAAGGAAAAACACGATTGTGTGGAAGTCAAAATTAGCGAAAAGAGTTGTAGGTTCAACTTTAGCAGGTGAGACTATGAGTATGGTAGAAGCAATAGAATGGGCTGAATATATCAAATATTTATGGGAAGAATTAAATGTTATGATAGAGGAAGATTCCAAAATAGATATAATTGTTAAAACAGATTGCAAATCTCTTCGTGATAGTATTCGGTCTGAAGCAGGAGTTAAAAATAGAATGTTAAGAATAGATATGTTAAATATTAAATCTAAATTGGAGGATGGTGTTATTACCAACATAGAATGGATAAGCAATAGGGATCAAGTTGCTGACGGTTTAACTAAAGAAAAAGGTAATAATAAAATCTGGAGTTTATTAAAGTTACTAGACTAGGAGCAAATTAGGAGGAAAAAGGAAAATATAATTAGATTGATTCTTTTTTACAGTTTTGGTTGAAGAATCCTCTACGATTTTTAAGAAGTTACAAGTGTGGCTTCTTCAACTAATTTCACCATTTATATTGAAGGAAGATTTTATTTTTTTTATGTAGTTAGTTAGATATGTTTTTTTTTCTTTTTTTCAGTGCTAACATTAAACAAAGATTTATTATGAGATGTACTTTATGGTAAATTTAAAAATATGAGACTTTAGAAAAAGTTACATTATAATGAAATTATCGAATGTATAAAATAAAAACAAACGTATAAAATTGTGATGTTGTTCATAACGGTACAAACATTTAACGTTTAAAATTGACTTTGCTGAATATTCTAATCAGTGCAATAGTTAGGTCATTTAAGTTTCTTTGATTATTTTATATATATTATGGTAAGAGCGGAAGTAGGATCCTACCCCATTCTAATGATCCCTATATGTATAAAATGTTGAATTAACTTAAATAATAGTAGTTAATAAACTGTTGATAATCGTCTAATGACTGGAAAAAAGGAAGTCTATAAAAGTAAGTCTCTAATCTCATGTATTTAATTTTATTGAGAGTATAATCAGAGGCTTATATTGAATAGGTACAATAGTGCCAAATTACTTAAATTTGAATACTTAAAAATTTGTATAAAATAATTACAACAATTACTACTCTGCAGAATTTACTATAGCAAACCTACAAAGTATAGAGGTACTTCCACCAAATACTTTTTTTTTTTTTGTACTACACAAACTACTATCTACTCAATTCCAATTACTCAGAGCACCAATTTATTGTTCCAATTGAAATTCTTAATCCTCTTCTTCAGCCACCCGCCAGTTCAGCCATTCTCAACTCTTCACACTTCTTCATTAATTCAAATTCAATCTTCTATTTATTACCTCTTTGCAATTTTCCAGTTTTACCATCACATAACATATAGCTAATAAATTACTTAATAACTGCAACAAAAAACATAAATTAAATCAACAAGAAATCATCAAAAATATAAAACCTTTTCTAAACTACATTCTAAACTATGTACTGTCTTTTGACAGTACCACTAATAAAATAAACTTTGACGCTTAACAAACAGTATTTCAAACCCAACCCATTTTTTCTCACAAGCCACACCTGAAAAATACAAAAAACAATCATTCCCATTTATCCAGGTTTTTCCCATAAAAACACCAGCCCTAGTGAGAAGGTGGGCTGGAAGGTATCCAATGCAACTCTACCTAGTTTCTAGGTTACAGCTACTGAGTCTAAACTATAGGGAGTTAACTTACTAAATTCCCTGATTATCGGATGATGACAAATGTTTCGAAGTTTAAATGATAAATTTAAATCATCATCATCTTCCTTTTTTTTTCCCCCAAGAATGGGGGTAAAGTGCGTAACATGCATCGGAAAAGAGAAGTAGTAGAAGAACATGACACAAGTCGAAAAGAAAGCCCAGCCTTACCGCCCTTCTCTATACCTATTAGTGAAGTGAGAACTTGTCGCAGTCAGAAAATCCACCCTAGAGCTGTCACGGGACCGCGGACGGACCCTCACTATGGATATCGTCAAGTGTAGGTCATCCCCTGGCCCAGGTGGGCCACACCATACCCCCTCACAAAACCCCCCCCAATTCACTCCTATTGATATGCCACCTTATTGCTCGCCTTGCCAAACTCAACATTTCTCTCATCCAGGACATCTCCTTACTGGAGCTGTCAATTCACTTTTCTTTAGTCTCCCAGCGGTCCGGTTGCCCAACTTATATCACTCACCCACCTATACATCCGCTTAGAACCCACCGACTGTCATTCATCCTTGCCACATACCAAAACCCATCTCAAGTACTTCATGTATTACTTTCGATAAATCTAATATATTACTTTAACATTACTTTACTTACATTTATGTCAATTATGGTCAATTACCTTTTACAAGTTTCCCAACTGGGGGCAATGATCATTCATTTAGTAAGTGGAATTGTGACAAGTCCAATTTCCAAAATATATATTCTAGCTTCGTAAAATTTTTATACCCATTATTAATTTATTTGTTGATTAATACCTGAAATATTATTATACAAAAAAAAAAATTCAATTGGATAGTAATTTTGTTTTCCTCACTAAAGAGCTCCAAAAAAATTTTGCCCTGCTGAATTTTGTTTCCAACCCTGTGTAACTTTCCCAATATATCTATTTAGTTATCAGTCTTCCTTGGCTCCTCTAAACTGGGAGGTGTGTACGTTAAACATGCATCCGAAACAGGAATAGTTTGAAGTACAAACAACATGACTAAGTCA
>JABUQX010024888.1:0-7500 GCA_015478945.1 Trachelipus rathkii | reverse complement strand
TGATATATATATATATATATATATATATATATGCACATATCATATACACATGATTAAAGTTCACACCCCCACTTCTAGATAACACCTTACAAACATCCCTACTACTAATCCCTGTGTGCGGGGGAGAGAGAATTGCCCACATCGTTATGTGCCTGCGTGGTCGTAGAAGTCCGACTAAGGGCCGGGTGGTAGTTTTGGGTTGGGCTGCCACTACCACCTATCTCTTGGTAGGAATGCTGATCCGGCATGCCTCGGAGATGTCGTGATCGCCGTAACGAACTTCTATCTTTCGGCGAAATTGTATGAATCGTATGCGGTACATGGAATGTCAGAGGAAATAAATGTTGAGGAGAAGAGGAGAGAGTGGAGGATGATTTAGAAAGCGGCAACATTGATTGCTCTCTGGACTGGAAACAAAGGATGAAAGGAACAAAGGTGAAGGTTGAGTGTGTGGCTGTGAAAAATGTGTTACGTGCTGGTGTGAAAGAGAATGAGAGAGGGAGAGAAGGAGTTGCAATTTTGATGAGTGATCTGTGGTACAAAGCTATGGTAGACTTTGTTTGTGTGAGTACTAGATTCTAATGGTTAAATTTAAGTGTTGCAAAGGTCAATGGTTATGTTGTGGTTGCTTTTTTTTTCTGACGTATGGTTCCATCTGAGGAAATGTTGAAGAGGAGTACGATTATTTGGATAATCTGAATGATGCTCTTGATGGGGTAAGTAGGAGCTTCAGATTGATAGTGTTGGGGGACCTGATAAATGGTTGGAATAGTGATCAAAAAAGGATGTATTAACAGTGTTTTTGGGTGGCGGTTGAGCAACATGAGAATGGTAGGAATGTGATTGATTTTCTGGAAGAGAGAGGTATGTGTGTCAGTAATACTTTCTTTAAACACAGGGGTATCCATAAGTATACTAAGAGTTGGTAGGTAGAGATGGTATCGAAGTGAAAAGTTATTGATTGATTGTTGTCTTGCGTGGAAGAAGGCCACGATGTGAAGTACCTGTGCGTGGGATGTTTAAATCAGTTGAGGGGTTTTAGGACATGGGAGTATCGGCATCCATCTATGTTTGTTCTATGTACAAATTAAGGTTAAGTGGTGGGCTGGAGGGAGAAGGAAGGGTGATACGAAAGGAAGTCACGTAAACCCATTAAGACTTCGAAGAAGTTATAACGTGCGAGCAAGACAATAAGGATAAGTATTAAGAGCGCTTCGCTAGTAAAATCGGTGACGAATGTGAACAAGTTGACACTGAACAAATCTGGGGGCAAATGAAAGGAAGCATTGTTAGGTTAGTGCCAAAGCGAAGTGTCGTGGATGGTGCTAACAGTAGGAAGTAAGAATGGTTAACAAGCGAATGGTGGAATGAACAGGTGATGAACGGTTAGAAGTAAAAGAAGGAAGCTGTTGGTTGAATGTTACTAAAAGCAAGTATGATCAAGACCTCCAATAAAGAAAGATGCTTGGAGATTCTTATATAAGGAGGAAAAAAAGAAATACTAAAAGGTGATACGTAGGAAGAAAACAAGAGGTAGATGAACAGTTTGGAAGGAGATGAATGGGGACTTACTACAAGGGAATAGGAAGCTCTCTGGAAGAAGCGCGAAAGGTTAAGAATGAGGAATAAGGGGAATCTGCTTTGAATTAATGAAGGAGGGATGGTGCTTTTGGTAACTGATGAAATGCCGATGTGAGGGGAGAGTGGGAAAGAACACTTCGAAAATCTGCACAATTTATTAACAGTAATGATTAGGTGTTAGTGCATGTGTGTGGTTTTGATGGTGCAAAAGAAGGAATATGTATTTTGGGATGAGGTTATTAGTAAGGAGGAGGTAATGGTAGATGAGAAAGTTGAAGAATTGTTAAATCTGCTGGTATAGATGAAATTACTAGTGAAATGATCCAGAGCGGAGGCGAGACTGCGTGATTGATTGGATTTGAGTTGTTGTAATAAAGCGTTTATGGAGGGTATAGTTCCAAAGAATTGGAGAGGAGAGCAGTTAATAGTACCCTTATATAAGGGTAAGGAGAAAAGGGGAATTGTAGAAATTAATTGGAATAAGTTTATTGAGTGTTGTGGGAAGATATATGCTGATATTGGTCGAAAGAGTGCGCGAGTGACTGAGGGACTGGTTGGTGAAGACAAGGTGCGTTTAGGAGTGGTAGAGGATGTGTGGACAAATCTTTACTTGAAACAAAATGATTGAGAAAATGAGGAGAAGAAGAATAAATTATTTTTGGGTTTTATGGATTTACAACAGCGTATGATAGAGTTAATAGGGAAGCTTTATGGGCAGGTATTAGTCATATATGGTGTGGTGGTTAGGCTTCTGAATGGAATCAAAAGTAGTATGACGATAGTGAAGCGTACGTGTGTGTGTAAGAAAAAATGGTGTCAATGGTGATTGGTTTAGGATTAATAGCGGAGTGAGACAGGGTTGTGTATGTTCCTTGGTTATTCAATTTGTATGGATGTGGGTTATGAAAGAATTCGAGGTGGGGATGGCAGGAAATGGGTGTGAGAATGATGCGAGAATGAGGGAGTGGAGGGCTGCAAAAACTACCTTTATAGGGGATATTTGTTTTGTCGCCAATCTAAAAGTACGGTTTGAGAGTTGGTAGAGGAGTTTGCAGGATATGAAAAGTCAGGGGTTGAAAAGTAAACGATAGATAAGAGAATAGAGTTATGGTTGTGAAGGTGAGGGACAGTCCTCAGATTGTGAAGTTATGTTAGATGATGAGCAGCTGGAAGAAAAGTACTGAGTTTAAATATTTAGGGGTATATGTTGGATGAGAAGGGAACGGATAATGCGAGTGTAAGTAGGAGTTGTGAATGGCAGGAGGTTGCTGGTGCAATTAATCGCTTGGTGATGTATAAGGGACTTAAGTCTTGAGCTGCGCTAGAGTCTACATGAGGGTATGTTTACCTTGTTTATTGTAGTTGGTAGTTGAGACTATGGTCTGCAATAAGAATATAGATCTAAAGACAATGTGTTCTAAGATGGACACAATCTTAGGGCATTTGCTTAGGTGTGGAAAAGAATTAATAAAAGGAGGAATGAACGTATTAGAGTGATGTGTGTGAAGAAAAGGGGTAATGAGAGAATATGAAAGTATGTGAGATGGTTTGGTCTGTTGGAAAGGCCTTATGAATGATAGCGTGTTAAGCGGATGAGTATAGGGAGAGTGTGTTGGGAACGACGGCTGGAGGACGAAGAGGAGTGGATTGAGTCGTGCAACGAATGTCTGAAGGAAGAAATGTGGTTTGGCAGAGGCGAGAATAAGTGCGATGATAGGAGAGAAATGGCGGCGCGTTTTGTACTGGGGGCCATGGTTGTGCCCACCTGGCCAGGGGATGAACCCTTTACATTGACGATTTACCATAGTGAGGGTCGTCGCGGTGCCCATGATGCCTCTAAGGTGGATTTTCTGGCTGTGACGAGCTCTCACTAATTTAATTGTACAGAGGGGGTCCGGTTTACAGGGCTGGGCTTTCTTTCGACGGTTGATCATGTTCTCCTGATGGCTTTTCTTTTCCGATGCTTGTTACGCACCTTACGCCCAATCTTGGGGCAAAGAGGAAGGGTGAAGAAAGAAAGAAAAGATATATATATATATATATAATATATATATACTATATATATATTTATATAATATATACTATAGTATAGTATATATAGTATATATACTATATATATATATATATATAATATATATATATATATATATATATACGGTATATAATATTATAATATTATATTAATATATAGAGTATATTATATATATATATATATATAAATATATATATATATATATATATATATATATTATATATATATAATATATATATAATTATATATATATGGTTATATATATATACACGCATACTCAAGCGATGAAATTACCTCCCCATTTTATATTGGTGCGTCTTTCTCTTTTGCGTTTCATATTCTTCACACACTTATCCTCCAGGCACATATTAATGACCACCATTTATCCACATATCATTTACACAGATACTTAAAGTACACACCCCCTCTTCTAGAACACTGTACAGACATCCCTACTACTCATATCCCTGTGTGTGGCGGGAGAAAGAAATTGCCCACATTCGTTGTCCTGCGTTCGTAGGAGCCGCTAAGGGACGGTGATATTTTTTTTTCGGGGTTTTGGGGGGGCTTGCCCTTACTTTTTACCATCTATTCTTGCCAGGAATGCTTAATGCAGCCTCGGAGAAAGGTCGTGATCGCCGTAAACGGCTTGTATATTTCGGCGAAATTGTATTAATCGTCTGGGTACATGGAATGTTAGTGGAATAAATGTTTGAGGAGACAGGGGTGAAATGTGATGAATGTATTTAGAAAGGCAAATTTGATTTGCTCGCTTGACTGAAACAAAGATGAAAGAACGTTGAAAACTGAGTGGTGTGTGGTGTGAAATGTGTTGTGCTGGTGTGGAAAGGATGAGAGGGAGAGAAGAGTTGCAATTTTGATGAGGACCTGTGGTAAGAAGCTATGGTAGACTTTGATTGTGTAAGTACCTGAATTCTAATGGTTAAATTAAGTTTGAAAAGGTCAAGGTATGTGTGTTGTGACGTATGTCCATCTGAGGGAAACGTAGAAGAGAGTACGATTTTTGCGGATATCTGAATAATGTGCTGGATACGGGGTTGCTTCGGAGCTCAGATTGATAGTTATTGGGGACCCCTGAATGACCTGATAGGTGATCAAAAAAGGGATGGCATAACAGCTGACTTTGGGATTGCGAGAGAAATTGAGAATGGTAGGAAGGTGATGATTTCTGTGAGGCGAGAGGTATGTGTGTAGTAATACTTTCTTTAAAACACAAGAGTATCCATAAGTTATACAGAGTTGTGTAGGTAGAGATGGTTACGAAGTGAAAAGTATTATTGATTTAGTGTTGGTGAAGAAGGAGATGTTGAAGTATGTGCGCTGGGATGATTAAAATCAGTTACACGGTGCTTTAGGAATTGGGAATACGTATCGGTTCATTATGTTGTCTTATGTAAAATAAGTTAGTGGGAGCTTGGTGGAGGGAAGGTGATACGAAGAGTAGGTAAACCTCAAGAGTGGAAATGAAGTATAATCAAGCAACAATAATGATAGTATGTTAAGAGCCGCTCGCTAGTAAAACGGTTTAATGTGAACAAGGTGATACTGAACAAATCTGGGGCCAAATGAAGGAAGCAATTGTTTAGTAGTGCAAAGGAAGTATATGTGCGATGTGCTAAAGAGTAGGAAGTAAGAATGTTAACAGTGATGGTGGAATGAAGAGGTGTGATGAAAAGCGGTTAAAGGTAAAAAGAAGCGTGTGAATGTAATAAAAAGCAAATGATGAAGGACTCAAACAGAAGATGCTTGGAATTTATTAAGGAGGAAAAAAAGAAATACTAAAAGGTGTATACGTAGGAGAAACAAGAGGTAAATAGAACAGTTTGGAAGGAGGATGAACTGGCTGGAAAAACAAGAATAGGAAGCTGCTTTCTGGAATGGAAGCCGCATTCGCGACGGTAAGAATGAGAAATAAGGGAATATGCTTAGAATAATGTAATAGGGAGTGGTGCTTTTGTATACTGATGACAGTAGGTGTGAGAGGAGTCCGTGGAAACGAACATTTCGAGAAGCTGCACAATACTTAACAGTAATGGAGCGGTGATAGTGAATGTGTTGGGTTTGATGGTGCAAGAAGGAATAGGTTATTTTGGGGATGAGGTATGTAAGGAGGAAGGTAATGGTAGAGTGGAAAAGTTGTAGGAATGAGTTAAATCTGCCAGGTATTAGATGCAAATTTACTTGAGCTGAAATGATCAAGAAACGAAGGCGTAGATGGTGAATATTGGATTTGCCGAAGTTCATGGTGGTATAAAGCGTTTATAGCAGGGTATAGTTCCAAGAGAGTTGGAGAGAGCGGTAATTATACCCTTATATAAGGGTAAGGAGAAAAGGGGAACTGTTAGAAATTATGGGGGAATAAGTTTATTAGAGTGTTGTAGGGAAGGTCCATGTTGTTATCTTGCCGAAAGGTTACGCCGAGGCGACTGCCAGACGGATGGTGTTTAAGAACAAGGTCCGCATAGGAGTGATAGAGGATGTGTGGATCAAATCTTACATTGAAACAAATGATGAGAAAATGAGGGAGAAGAGAAATAAATTGCATTTAGTTTTTATGGATTTGGTTTTTACTAACAGGCGTAGGATACGAGTTAATAGGAAGCGTAGTATGGACAGAAGTGTTATTGCCGATAATAATGGTGCTTGGGGGTAGGCTACTGAGTATGGCTATCAAAGTATGCTATTATGACGATTAGTGTAAGCGTGTGTAAGAATTAATATGTTCAATGGTGATTGGTTTAGGATATATCGGGTAAGACAGGGTGGATGTTATGTCTCCTGGTATTTAACTGATATTATGGATAAGGGTTATGAAGAATTCGACACCCGGTGGGGGATCGAGGAAATGGTTGTTAGAATGTGTGAGAATGGAGATGAGTGAGGGTGCGGCCTTACCATTATGATGCGGATGATTTGCTTCTGCTTCTCTACTAGGTTTGTGGCGTGAATCTGAAGAGAGTTTGACAGGATTGGTAGAGGGATGTGATTTTGTACAGGCGGTATGTAAAAGGAGGGTTTGAAAGTAAACGTAGATAAGAGTAAGTGCTATGGTTGTGAGTGAGGGACAGTCCTCCAGTGTTGAAGTTCTTATGTAGATGTGTGAGCAGCATGATCGGTCGTGCAATAGAACAGAGTTTCTCAATATTAGGCGTATGTGTGGATGAGAAGGGAACGGATATGCAAGTGTAGTAGGGAAAGTTGTGAATGGCAGGAAGCTTGCTGGTGCATTAAATCGTTGGTGAATGTCAAGGACTAAGTCATTGAGGCGCTAGAGTCATTACCGATGACAGGCTATTGTTAGCCTTGTTTATTGTATGGTAGTGAGACTATTTCCGGTCTGGATAAAGAGATAGACTCTTAAGCTTCCAATGTGTGCAGACTGGACAATCTTAGGGGCATGCTAGGTGTTAGAAGAATTTCAAAGACAGTCGAGAATGAACTTATTAGAAGATTGAAAACTTGTGAAAAGGGGTAAATGAGAAATAAATGAAAGTATGTTGAGATAGTCTGGTTCATGTGAAAGGATGGATGAAAGTCGGTTGGTTAAGGGGATGTATAGTGAGATGAAGTGTGTTGGGAACCACCGGCTGGGAGATCCGACGAGAAAGTTTCGCTCTGACGATCCGCCCCAAGTGCTCGATGAAACGAATGTCTGAAGGAAGAAATGTGGTTGTGCAAGGCGAAAATAAAGGTGCATTGATAGAGAGAGGAATGGCGGGCGTGTGTGTGTGTCGATTGTGGCGGTCATGTTGTGGCCCAAGATGGGCCAGGGATGGAACCCTTACATTGACGATTAACCATATGAGGTCCATCTCCGTTATACTCCACAGATAACGCGTCTACGTCCGGTACTGCTCTCGCTGCTT
>JABUQX010024887.1:32500-51474 GCA_015478945.1 Trachelipus rathkii | reverse complement strand
AAGAAAAAAGTACATATTTTTATAAATTAAACTATGGATATAATTTGAAATATTTATTTATCATTTATATAACTTTGTATGTTAAAATATTATCCAAATGAGTAAAAAATGTTATATATTTATATATAATTGAAGCTAAAAACTGTATGAAGAATGTCCTTTTAATAAAAACGAAAAACAAGAAAAGGGTTGGAAAAAAAAACGTTTTTTCATGAAAAAAACAAAAAATCAAAAGAAAAAAGTTTATTTTACATTACTATATTATATTTATATATACTAGCTATATATATATATAATATATATATATATATTATATATATATATATATATATATATATATCTATATATATATTATATATATAACTATACTTACTTACTTACTTACTCTGCGTGCCTGGCCCAACCTCAATTTTGGATGGCCACACTGTTCTAGGAAGCCGGCACCGCTTTGGGGAAGATTATAGAGAAGTTTGGCGAGGGTGACGTCGAGACGGGGCATCCTAGAAGGAAGGGCTTCTGGGTTGTGCCGGGAAAGTTGTGACATTGTGCAAGGTGGCGGGAGGTGACATTGAAGTTGAATCCTATATTTGTATTGGTACGAGTCTTGGGTTGAACCTGATCTGCTCGGCGAGGTCAATTGGCCTTTCTGGACAGTGTTTCTTTCTATAGGGGAAATTTGGCGAAGGTAGTTATATATATAGATGGCGTCGGTTTTTTAGGTAGTGTTAGTAAGTTTGTGTGGATATGTGTAAGCCATGACTTATTAGGAGGGGGAGGGGGGATAATATTTGTAAATGTCATTGTAGAATTTAGCTGGTGAGGAGGTGGGAATTTTAATCTGTGTCGGGAAGAGTTAAAGGATTTTGGTGACATGGGTGGTTGGATTAGAGTTTTTGGAGAATGAGTCCCTACCATCTTCAGGTGGAGTGGAGATAGAAGGATGTAAGCTCGTCATGAAATGGAATGGGGTGTTTTAGTGCACCAGTTCAATACTCTAAGGACGGCTGTTGTTGCTGTTGATTTGTAATTGTTTTGGGTTAGATTTAGACAGTTGAAGTAAACCATGCGGGGGAGCGTAGTTGTATAATTTGATTCTAAGGAGGTTGTTTGTAGTAGTGGTAAGGTGTGTTCCTGTCACTGAAGTTATGTTGGATTAGGGTTTCGGAGGGTGTTTATGTTTCCGGTTGGGTAATTGATTGAAGTGATTTGGGGTCGATGTGGGGGAGAACGTCATGTGTGTGTCATAGTAAGTCCTAATATTTGTGAGTTTTTGTTTAGGGGGGATTGTTTCAAGAAAACTATTGGTGAATTGAGGGATTGGTGCGGTCGGTAGCTTAGGAGGTAATGGAGGATTTGAGGGGGGGGGCGGTCATTTGTTGGATAGTAACCATGTTTCTAATTGTTGTAAGTATTCTTGGGTGTGCAGAGTGGCTGTAGTTTACGTCTGGATGTTGGGAAATAGGCTAATATCGTCGGCTATGTGATATAGTTTGGTTGGAATGGTGGTAGGATGGCAGGTCGTGGTGAAAGATGAAGAGAAATGGGGAGAGAATGGCGCCCTGTGGACCAGTTTTGTAATTTAATAGAGTGGGAGAGATTGTTTTTGTGGAGAACTTTTGGCAAAACGGTTAGTGAAAAAATTAGAAAGCCATTTGTTGTCGTGATTTTCTAGGGGGGATTGAAGGATTTTTGAATAAGATTGAATGTGGAGACCGTGTCAAGGCTTTGTTGATGTCAATTGCTGTGAGAATGGATCTATGGATAAGTATAAGAGCCATGGGCGTAGGCAGGATTTCATTTAGGGGGGCAAAGGTTGAGTGATATTTATATATATATAATATATATATTATATATATATTTTATATATAATATATATATATAGTATATATAATTATAATATATAATATTGATATATATATATATATTATAATATATAATATATATATATTTAAAGCAGTCTTTACCAGCCGCCAAATGCTATCGACATACTGAAAGTTCCAGCGGAGAATACTGCCTGAAGAAGCTAGCTGAATAAAAAGCACAGCTAGTTGACTCAAGCCAATGATGAAACGAAAACACATTAAAACATAAAAAATGTAGTGTTATAAATACGTAGTAATTAGAACATATCTAGCTTCAGGTCTATTGATTGATGCAACTTTTCAGTTTTCTACTAATCAACCTTTAAAAACGTCGTTGGCAAACATCTAAGTCAGTTTTTATTTCGCAAAGATTTAGGGGGCAAGTGCCCCCCCTGCACCCCCTCCTACGCCATGGTTGGGAGCCATGATGATGTGTTGAGTGAGGAGGTAAGGGCTGTGGTTGTGGAGTGGGTTGCTTTTAAAGCCGTGTGGGAATTTGGGAGGGTTGATGAGAGGGCGATATTTCTGTTTAATATAGTTTCTCCAGCAGATTTACTGATGGAGAGAGGAGAGAAATTGGCGGTTATTGAGGGGGAGATTGGGTCTTTTTTAGGTTTGGTTTGGGAGTATGAATGCTGTTTCCAGAAATTGAGGTATATAATTTGAGTTGCCAGGATTTGTTGAAAATTTCTGTGATAAGGAGAAATGCTTTTTCACCGAGGTGTTTAAGAAATGTAAGTTGGAGATTGAGTCTGAGTCCTGTAGCTGGGGAATTTTTAAGGGTTTTGATGTTTCTTTGATATCCTTTCCGATGTAAAGGGAGTGGGGTGTTGTGTTTCTGAGGGAAGTTTTACTGATTTGTTTCTTATTTTCCTGTTATTGGGGTGGGTTGGTTATGTGAAGAGATATTGCATAATGGTTTGCTAGGTGGTCTGATTGTTGTTTTGGAGATGGGAGGGAGTTATCAGTAAGAGGAAGGGGATTCTGGTGATGTTGTTTCGAGAATTATTTAGTTTTTTTATGACTTGCCAGGTTTTCTTTTTATCAATGCGTGAGATGTTGGATTGTTAGTATTCCTGAAAACTTATTAGTGGGTTGAGTAGTTATGCAGGTTGCTGATTTGGGTATTGAGGTTTGTTATTTGGTTAGAGACGAGTGGGGAATATGGTCCATGTTTTCGAAGGGAGTTTCTTTGTTTAATGAGTTGGCTGATTTCAGTGGAGAGTTTGGGTTTATAGGATTGTATCTGTGCCTTTAGGTATGTAATAAGTTGCTGATTTAGTGATTAGTTATTTAATTGGGTTTTTGGAGGTGTTGTAGGAGTTGTGTCATGGAATTGGTGTGGGATTAAATATGCAGTTTCAGATATTGGTCAGTGAATGCTGGGCCAGTTAGCTTTTTATGTAGTTTGTGTATGTGGTAATCTTTTTTTTGGGTGGTTTGATGGGAGGGGGTGAGTTATAATAGAGGTGGGAGGTGGTCTGGAGTGTAGGTCGTAAGTGGCTGTCCAGTTAGTCAGTGATGTGAATGAGGGAGAACAGAAGTGACATCAGGGGAAGTGGGGGATTGCTTTGCTTGGGGAGGGATTCGGGTGGGGAGGTTTTTGGAATTGAGGATATTAAGGGTTTCCAGTTCGTTAAGGATATGGTTACCACGAGGGTCGGAGGGGTAGTCCCAGGCGGTGTGGTGAGCGTTGAAATCGCCTCAGAGAATAAGATTTGGAAATGTGGATAAAATTGATAGGGGGGTGTGAGGTTGTTGGGGGGATTTGGGGTGGTGGGGTGACGAATATAGAGGTTGAAGATGTTATAAGTGGTCCTGTTCAGGAGGATGGAACAGGATTGGGATTTTATTAATGTGTCGGGGAGTAGAGTGGAGGTATTAGGGGTTGTGTTGTGGTAAGGAATGTCGTTGTGAATCAGTGTTAAGAGGGAGTGTTGAGGAGGTTGGGAAGGGAGAAAATGGAGTCGTAACCATAGAACTGGGGTGGGGTGTTTTGGTTAGAGGGCTTCTTGTAGGATAGCAATGTGAATGTTGTGTTTTTTAAGGAAATGATTAAGTTCTATGTGTTTATTAGTAAGACCGTTAATGTTAAAATTGAAGATATTGAGTGATTGGGTATTAGTTTTGGGAGGGAGGGGTTGTTGAATAATAGAGGGGGGGTTGCAGATTGCGCAGGTGTATCCTATGTTATTTCTGGGGAGGGTTCGGAATGGGGAGCAGGTCAAGTGTACCCATTTGTGGCATCTTTCACATTTGACGCTATTTAATCCAACATATTGTTGACAGATTGGGCAATCATATCTGGGGGGCCCCGGATTTCTCTCGACATCTCCCGACCGAAGGAGGAGTAGTCTCCCCATCAAGAAGGAAAAGATGGATAGAAGAGGTAGACTAGAGACATAGATGAATGAGTGGTGTGAAGGCATTAGTAAAATAAAATTAAATACGACCTGTGGGCCCGGCGTCGGCCTGGCTCCTATCGGCAATGACCTCCCTGATGGGGTGGGGGGGGGAAATGCGAGTGATCTTGCTGTCTTCATCCCGGGGCAAAGTTCATCTGTGGAGGGGTCCACACACTGGACGAGAGCATTCTGGTTGCACACGAGGGTGTCGCTCATCGCAAACCTATATATATATATATATATATATATATATATATATATATATATATATATATATATATATTATTATATAATAGTATCATATATATATATATATATATACTACATGGCCGTATTAAAGCATGGCACATATGGGGCCCGGGCCAGGGCGGCAATTCTGGAGGGGAGGCAATTCTGAGGCGGAATATTTTTTAAAAACTTATGTGTTTTGTTTGTAGTGAGTATAGTATATATTATATATATATATATTACTATAATTATATATATATATAATATATATATAGTATATATATAATAATATATATATATATATATATATATATATATATAGTATATATAAATATAATATATTATTATTATTATTATTATTTGTACATCACTTTTGTCCCGCTTGAGCGGTGTAGTGGTGCGTACAGCCTCTCATTCCACACCCCCCCTTCATTCTCGCCTCACCCACCTCCTCCACCCCCTCTATCCCTCGCCAACACCCTACCCTCTTCTTCCCTCATCCCTCCCTTCCAGCATTTCCTTTATTTCATCCATCCACCTCCTTCTTGTTCTCCCCCTTCCTCTCCTTCCTATCCCCTCTGCCCAAAACTTTCTAACCACTTTCTCTGCTCCATCCATTCTCACTAAATGCCCATAACATCTTAACATTCCCTTCTCCGCTCTTTCCACCAGACCATTCCTCCAATCACCCTCTCCCTCACCACCCTATTGCTAATCCTCTCCCTTCTGCTAACCCCGCAAAACCGCTCTCAACCCTTCATCTCAAATACTTGCAACTTTTTCCTGGACCTAGCATTCAAAACCCCCACGTTTCACACCCATACACACCGCTGGTACACAGATTTTTTCAAACATACTTATCTTAACTTTCTGTGACAGATCCCCCCCTTTCCATATTTTTCTCTCTCAGACCACTCAAGGCCCTCATTCTTCACCTATTCTATGTTCTATTCCCCTTCATCCCTCCCCTTACTCACTCCATCCCTAAAATATCTAAAATCTTTAGCTTCTTCCAATACACCCCCCCTACTCTAACCTCTACCTCTCCCCCTCCTCACTTTTCCTCTCCTCAAACACTAACAACTGTTACTCTTACTGGATTTATTTTAGCCCCTTCTTGTCCCACAAATCTCTCAAATCCCTCACCAAATACCTGTCAGCCCTTCGCGCTTCTTACGCCACATTTACGCAGATTTTCCGAATCTTTAACATGTTAGCATAAATTCTATCATTCCCATTCATCATTTCTTCAGCATTTCATATATAAAAATTCCTCTGCGCAAACATTCTCCATAAACAAATTGAATAGCCACGCGACATAACACACCCTTGCTCAATCCACACACCTCCCAAAAACATCTCACGTCTCCCTCCTAACACTCTCAACACATTCTTACTATTCCTATAAAAAGCCCTAATACCCTTTCCCTAAATTACCCCCCACCCCATTTTCCTCCAACCCCCTCCACAGTTCACCCCTATTCACTCTATCATATGGCTTTCCTCTAAATCTAAAAAACACCCGAACACAACACTTTCCCTTTGGTGTGAATACTTTTCTCCACAAGCATCTTAGGTGAACACTTGGTCCACACACCCTCTTTCCTCCCTAAATCCTCCTTTCTTCCCCATTCTCCCCTCCGTTAAACCTCTTACTCTCTCTCAATCAGTATTCTTCCGTCACATTTCCCTACACAACTTAAAAAAACATACCTCTATACGATTTCCACATTCCATCCTGATCCCTTTCCCTTATACAGGGAACCAAACATCCATCCTCCCAGATCCTGTGTACCACACCAATCTGCCAAAATATGTTATTTAACCTAATGCAGCCATTCCTCCACCGCCGTATACTCCCTTCTGCAACCATTCCATTCTCACACCATCCAGACCTGCGACTTCCCTTTTTTTCTTTATTCACGGCCCTAATAATTTCCTCCATTTGTATTTCATCCTCCCCTCCCTCCCCATTCATTTCCCATCCTCACCTCTTGCATATCTTCCCCCCTACCCCACCCCCTTCATTCAATAGTCCATTAAAACTCTCCCCACCTCTTCCTCACCCTATCCTCTCCTCCTATCCAATCCATCTCCTCCCTTAATCCTCTCCCCAACCCCTCCTTCCTCTTCCTTTTTTTATTATTTTCTTCTTTCCAGAACATCTTACTCCCCGATTCAAAATTTTCCGTCACTTTTCTACACACTTCCTCTTTTGCTCTCTCTTCGCCCTCTCCACCGCCTTCTTTGCTTCCACTCTAACCCTTCTATATTCCTCCAGACTATTTCTTCCCCTACTTGCCCAACCATTTCACATAAAGCTCTTTTTCCTTTTCACCACCTCCTTCACCTCCTCACTTCACCATTCACTCCCTGTTACTTCTGCTGCACCCACCCTTTATATATATATATATATATATATATATATTATAAAGAAGATAATAGATATATATAATATATAATATATATATATATATATATATATATAGTATTATATATATATATATAATATATATTCCTGCAGTTTTAGAAATAGTATCTGGCAACTTTTTTTCCCCTTTCCTTGCAGGTTTGCTGAAAAAAAGTGTCTGTCAACATTGGCATCAGCGGTTGCCATATTAGCAATTTTGGCTTTATTTTATCCTTGTTTACTAATTATTTTAATATTTTTATAAAAGGCTTGAAAATGCTCAAAATTCAAATTGTACTGTACTATTTAAAAAATTCTTATATGTCGAGTTTGAGACGATCAGTGCGTAGAACGGGAAACATGTTTGAAACACATTTCAGATATTTCATCACCTTGTTAAATGCTATGACGCCGGAATAACAAATTTGACAATCGTTTCAAGGTTACGCTACCAATTTCAAAACATAATTTTTAGAATATATATATATATATATATTATATATATATATATATTATATATATATATATATATATATTATATATATATATATATATATATAATATATATAATATATAATATAATATATATTAAATATATATATATATATATATATATATATATATATATTATATATATATATATATATATATATATTATATATTATATTATATAATATATATATATATAATATATATAATATATATATAATATTATATATATATAGATATATATATATATATATATATATACTATATATATGCGCCTAAAATAGATATATAACAAATATTTAAAGCAAAAAATATTTAAATAGAGCTTTACAGGAAGGTTCTCTTACTTTAAAAATTTAAAAAAATCTTAAAAGTTCCAAATTTTCAAAATGTCCAATTTATATTGTATTTCAAATTTACAGATCAGCTGATCACTGACTAGCACTCCACAGTTAAATTTTATATGTAAAATATAAAGTATTAATATCGGGCGCTTTTATATAAATATGAAATACAAAAATAAATATTTATATTCTGTATTCATTTTCACTTGTCATCCATTAATCCTCATATTTAGTTATATGAAAATAGTATAAATAAATTTATTGATAAATTACCTCAATTACAAAAAATATCAACCGACAAGTACCTGAGCGGCTGACGTAGTGTAGGACGCTAAGCTTCGCCTGAACATAGAAAACGGACACAAGACACATGTGAGGCGTATCACCACAAGATTTTGGCAAGACAAATTAATTACATTCAAACTTTCCATCCTAGGTTAGGTTATGATGATAAATAACGAAAATAATGAACATTAAATAAATTGTATTTAATAATTTTGCACTTCGATATTAAGCACAGGAGAAGATTAGATAAAAATAATGAACCACCTTAATTACGTATAATCACCCAGAAAACACAATTTAGCAACATGAGCACTTCTTAGTGTAAAATTGATCGAGACAAATTACAACTGCGAGAACTACCAACCACAACGCATGTTGCCTTCAAGCAAAAAATAAGAGAGAGTCCTGAAAAAGTGACTTACATCGCTATAAACGTAAAAGATGGTAAACTAGACTACCAGATTGACCACTAAGAAAATAGTGCAAATAGAACAAAGAAAGAAGTATATAGTAATGACCTGAAATCAGAAGAAATATGTGTACGCAAGCACAGCAGATGGGGAGGAGTTAACATCCCTGCATCGAGAGAAGAAATCGAAGCAATATCAGAATCTCAGAAGGAAAAATACAACGATTACTGAAGATCTTAAGCTCCACACCTTCTTTGCAATTAAAATAAAAAGACTTAAAATATTTCATATAACTTCTTAAAATAAAACTGTTTATATATAAATAATATATAATATATATACTATACAATTATATAAAATATATTATTATTATATAATATATATATATATTAATACATATATATATAATATTATATATTATAATAATATATATATATATTATATATTACTACACATTGTATATATATATATATATATATTATATATATATATATATATATATATATATTATATATAATATATATATATATTATATATTATATATATAATATATATATAATATAATATATATATATTTATATAATATATATATATATATATTATATATATATATATATATAATATATATATAATATATATAGATATAAGTTTGCCTTGCTCTCTCCTTATATCATATTTATACAAAATAATAGACAATTAATATACACAAAACATACTGATGTGCCGTTGTTAGCAAATGGTTGTGTAAAGATCACGTGTGATCCAAAAGTGATTGCTTTCAACCAAACGATATATTCGATTCTCTAAACAAGCAACAATTATAATTAAAGAAAAAAAAATGACTTGCATATATATATATTGATTATATATATATATAAATATATATATATATATAATATATATATATATATATATATATATAATATATATATTATTTTATATTATTATTTAATATTATATATATATTATAATATAGTTATATATAATATATAATATATATATATATATATATATATATATATAATATATTGCAACATAAGAATAAATAACCGTTGACTTGGCCCACCCACGATCATTACATACTATAAAGAAAGGGGGAGGGTAGCAAACAAAGCGGGGGAATACTGACTATGAAACACAAATTATATGCAGTATGTAATCATCGCATTACATATTAGGCCCCTTTTCACAAGCAAATTGCTTGCAATTTAGCTTTATTTACATACTTATATACATTTATGTTTCATCCTTTTGCTCCTTCTTCGGCGGATGCCTCTTCGGATGATCCGGATGTTCCTTCATCAGAAGATCTACTCAAATAATCCGCAATCACATTGTCTTTCCCACAAATGTGATTAAGAATGAAACGGTATCTCTGTAAGAACAGAGACCACCTCATAATCCGTGAATTTTGATACTTTTTCTTGTTCATGGCCGTCAGAGGCCGGTGATCGGATTGCAAGATAAACTCCTTCTCGTAAAGATATGGCTCGAACTTCTTTATGCCCATAACAATCGCTAACGCCTCCTTTTTCTAGGCGTTGAATATCTTTCTGGTGGGGTTAGATTTCTATGCTTCCGTATGCCCAACAAGGGATGCCAATATGCCATTATCTTCTTGTTGTAAGTAGGGACGTATCGCTAACGACGAAATCAGATGAGGTTTTACTTGAAGGCGTTAAATGTTTTGACCAAATTTTTGGCATCTAGATTCGGTCTGAAACCTCAAGCGGCTGTTACTTGTTAAGATTTTCACCAACGGACTTAACCTGATGTTTCTCTTTTCCACTTATCTTTCGTTCGGGCTTCCACCTTTTTCTTGTGAGATACTGTGGGAGTGGGCGGCAACCTTTGCGTAATCTTTCACGAAATCCTGGTAATACCCCGTTAGACCTAAAAATGAACGCAACCTGCTTTTTGTTACCAAGGGACTCGGCCTTTCACTCATTCTTGATATTAAAACGTTGTCTTCATGAAGGACCTTTCTTCCATTTACCAATGCTGGGTACAGAAATTCCCGTTAGATGAATGGCGAAACTCCCACATTTCGGGTTCTGGCGATGGTGAAACCTTTCTTTTCTTTTAATTCCACCAAGAAAAAACATTCCGTAGGTTTGGTAAGGTTGTTCGTTTGCTCGGTCTGTTGAATGTACAATTGGATATCATCAATAGATTCTTACATCAGTTGAAATTCCATCCAAATATTCTCCTTCATGGCTCTTACGAGGGTAGCGGCCGGGGCAGTTCACGCATGCCAGACGGGAAGAGCTTTGAAGTATAATGAAAAATGGACCGTTCCTCGGTTGAGAATCCAGGTCTTTTGTCGGTTCTTGTCTGGTTTATAAATCTTTATTTTGCAGTAAGGGCCCTTGCAGGCAAGTTTTGCTGAATCACTTGTCCCTGGCAAATTTTTCGTAGTAAATAAGGTTTGGAATGGGTGCATTTCGGGCTCTGGATCAAAACACTGTTGATTTTCTGTTAGAGCCCTGTAGGTCTGAACCGACTCTCTTTACTTCACATCTTTCTCTGTACCACAAAACCAACAGGCCCGGCCAGAATAGGGGCGACGTTCGAGGGTACGATGGATACCCATTTTTATCATTTTTCAGTCTCTTTCTTTTCAACCTCAGTTCGGAGTGGTATACGGGAAGCTTGTACGGTTTCTGAGCCTTATAGGTGTTTCATTCGATTGAGGTCGATTAGCATCCGGAAAAATACATTTTTAAGCTGTGCCAAAGGACATCCGCTAAAATATTCTTCCATACGTTTTCTCCAACGTGGTTCATCAGGTCCTTCCTCAATAGATCTTGTTATTTTCTGTTACTAACTTTGTAGCTGATAGTTTTTCCTTTTGTACAGGTGTTGGGTCAATATCGGACCTCAAGTGGATGTTTCTCCGTTCTCCCGTATCCAAGTATACCGCAGATAGCACCTAAATCCCTCCATTGATGTTGACCCCTTTCTTCCTCGTTCTTCACTCTTCTCCCTTTACGTTGCAACTTCTTTGAACAGGTTAATTATGATAGGGTTTTATTGGACTTCACCAAATTCCGGTAGTATCCTTACCGTATGACTGACCCACTGAGGTGAAGGTCCAACCCAACGCATAAGGGCATCTTATTTATTATTGGACGGTCCGGTAGGAGTATAAGAAACGGCCAAATCTTACTTTTAAACTTATCTTGCTTCTTCTGGTCGCCTCCGCCCTTTTCACGTTGTTGCTTTCTGTCACAGCACGCTGTCGGATTTTTCGCTGGTTTTTCTCTTCATTAAGCTTTAACGGTCTCACTCAGGCGATTTTCTTGCAAAATCAAAAATACAACAACGGTATTTTGGATCTTAGACCTCCATTTTTCTGGTGTAATATCCACTCCGCCCATATTCATGTTTATTTGCAATGGAACCTCCGCAAACAGGGTCCTTTCCCATACAAAAAGTTCGAAAGGTGAGAATCCTGTGGAGTCCTGTGGAGCCCTCCCTGTATGCAAATAACAAAGGTTCCAAAAACTTGTGCCACTTTATCCCTAACTTGTTTCGTCCGCCATTCTCTTAAGGCTATAACGGCTTTAGCGTACCGATTAAACTTTTCAGTAGAGTCCCTGGCTTATGGGATGATAGAGTTGAGAAACTTGTTGCTTAATGTTAAAGGCATTCCCTCTGTTACGCTCTTCATTCAAACTCAGAAAGGGGAACTGACCCCGATCCCATTGTCACTTAAAATTTCTTTACGCACCGCTTACCATTGATTGAAAAAAATGATACAAAAAACTTTTCAGTTTTACTTTCTGAGCCGTAATAAATGGTTCAAGTACTTGCCCTCTGGGTATTCTAGTCGCTGCCATCTACGAGTGTCAACCACATACTGGTTGTCCCTCAGATGATGTGGGCAAAATTGGAACCTACTAAATCGGAATAACGACTCTCTGGAAAGGGTTCTTCTATATATCGGGCCATGGACATAGGAGAGGAATTCCTCTTCCAACGGCTCCCTTAGAACAGCGGTCCTTGTGGAACACAAGATGTCGCAGAGAAGTAACAGGTGTCTGGACCACGTTCTTGGTTGTAAGTTTCCGGCCGAAGAACTGTTGAGTGACTCTCCCTCATCGTCCTTTTCTTAACACCCCGGTGCCTCCAAATTCTCATTCGTGAGGCCACTCTCTCCACTCTATTTCCTTATCTCTTAAGGGGCACCCCAAGTGTGTACCTTTCTAGCTGATTTTCAACTATTCTCTTGGTTACAAATGCCGTTTCTTAAAATATATTTGTTTTCCCATCCTTTTTTCCAAAAAGACTTCCAGAATTCTTTTGTAGAGATCGCGTCAGCTCTTCTGTCTCTCTTAAAACACTTTACGGTCACTGACTTCAGGTAATTTGGATCATCGTGTACATCCTCCATTTGGTTCACGGCGCTGCGACAACTTATGTGTTCTTCGAGCTGTTCCACTGTGGGGCATTCTGTCGTTTTTTCAATATTGGGACATTGACTTTACAAAAGACTTGGTTCAACCTGGACCTCCCCCATCTTCAATGTACTTTGTTACATTAGATCCCATTCAATGTAGTGTCTTGACCACTTTCCATATACTTCCCAAGTTATCTTCCCGTGTGGGCGCAGTGTAAACTTACTATTACGGTTTATTTCAAGCTGCGCTACATCTTCACTTCCAAAAGAGAAATAAATGGGAATCTTTTTTCTGAACCAATGGGGTATCGCGGGTTTGAAAATCTTTATCTTAAAAGCCATGGATTGTTTGACTGTTTGACAGGACGCGCTGCTTTTCCTCCATAAACCTTTTCCACTTCCGTTCTCCGCCTCTGACCAGACGTATGATCCACCTTTGTTTCGCTTGCGGGGCCTCACCATTAAGATTCTCAGTCGGGAAATCTTCTCAGGCCCAACGCTCGACAATGGGAACAAGAACTACTTTCTGAGTTCTTCGTCTTGCACCAACGTGCTGACTTGTGACACACAGTGCTCCTTCCCCATGGCACGGCCCAAGTCTGTGTGAATAGCATTCAAATCCGCCCACAACGGGACTACTGTATCTTTCAAAAATAGGACGGTTTTTCTTCACCTGAAAAATTCAGGACTTCATTTCCGTTTTGGAAACCTACGGACGCTGCCGTACTCTTGCCGTCTTCTTTCTGCCTATTACCTGAATTACTAAAATTCTTGCCACTACTGTTGAAGTATGGAGGGCATCTACAATCACGGGCTAAGTGCCCTTTTCTTTGACACCTGTAGCAAGCAGACGAGTACAGCTCTGGACTCGCTGCTACTACGACGTTTTTCTTGTCGTTCATTAACCCCATTATTATTTTTTGCTGCGTTTTCCGTTGTTCTTGGCGTGTGTTGGTTGGCGTTCTTAGAGTTATCATTTCTGTGATAACTATTTCCATGGGAACGTCTCGGATCTAAAATAAGTTGTTTGTTGCTGTTTGTATTTTTACGATTATTTTGGGAGAATCTGGGTTTTCGTTGCGTTGACTGACGTAAATTTCATGTGATGATGCTTTCGATGTAGTTTTCAGAAACTAACTTATAAAACTTTTTTTTTTTCAATTCCTGTGTCTTCTTCGTCTATTAGGAGGTGGGAAAGCTCCTCGGGGCACCGTGCTTATCAAATATTTTATCGATCGAAAAAGAAATCGATCAATTCGTATCATCACGCCAGTCGATTTTTTTAAATTTGGGCACGGGGTTTTCAACCCCAACTTTGGAAGAGGCTTCCACAATTTTTTTATAACCCACCTATGGGGCTGTCATTATCTTCAACAGCCCGGGGCATATTTATTCTTGTTTTTTAAACCAAATCACCAACTTTCAGTGAGTGAATTCTGTAACGAAATCAATAATTTGCTTCTCATCAATTCTTCCATAGTTTTCAAAAACTTCCTCGGGACCGTGTATTATTAAAAAAACTTCTACTTGCTTTTCCCGTGAGGAATGTACTAGTACATCAGAGCCTTGTTTTTTCTTTTTGGCCACGTCGTTGGCTGTTGCTGCCTCGAAACCATCAAAAGAATATTCCTTCCTATTATTGTTTTGGATTATTATCTCATCGAATTGAGGTTAATTTCAGGCTTATCAATCTACTTTGCGTGGAGAGGTGTTTAATGTTTGGGAACTTTGAGGAACTTTGGGAATCGCAATTGTTGGCTTCATGTTGCCTGTTGGCGGGTCTCTTCTGCCCATTCCAGCAGCTTATCTTTAAAATCCTTTGTCTTCAAGACTTCTTTGGGCCGAGTTTTTCGGGCTTCCATCTTTAAGCCTTGGGGGACGTTCCACTCGCTCAATCAGCTCATTCTCTTTACGCGCCTTCAGCTGTCACACCATAAGGCTTTTTCTCTCCAATTTAGCTGCATTTTGATCTTTTTGTTTGCTCCAGTTCTTTTTCCAATTTGAAACTTTGTAAGTTTTTGCCAACTTCTGCTCTCTGGGTAATTTCTTTTCTTCTGCTTTTCTCTAGCCCAATTCTCTTATTTTTCATTTCGGATCTTCTAGCCAAATTTCTTTTGTCTCTGGCTCATTAGCATTTACTCGCCTCTCTTTTATCCGTTCCTCTCTCAAATAATTTAATGCCTCCTGGTTAGTTAAACCAAATTCTTTGCATCTGGCAAAAAGTTCTTCCTGTGTGAAGCCATCTTTTCAATCTTTGAATCAATAAATTAATCGTACGTCTCAGAGTCACTTACAATAATGCACGAGTCAAAAATAAATTTTCTGTGTTTTTCGAAAATTTTACCTAACCTGATAGCTTGAATGTTTTTGACCAAATCAATAAAATCTTTCAAAAATATATTATATATATTATATATATATATATATAATATATATATATATATAATATATATATATATATTAATATATATAATTATAATATATATATATATATATTATATATATTTATATATAAATATATATATATTATTATTATTTTACAACATTATATCCCGCTTAAGCGGCGGTAGTGGTACGTGCAGCTTCCCTAATTCATATTTTCTTCATTGCTTCGCCCGGCCCACCCACCTTCCCCCATTCCCATTTCTTATTCTCTCGGCCAAACACCTACCTTCCTCCCAACCCCCTCAAAACCCTCTCTCTTTCCAGCATTTCCTTTATTTCAATCCATCCTCTTGATGAAGAGTTTATAAAACTTTCCTCTCCTTCCTATCCCCTCCCCCTCCCAAACTCTCCTAACCACGCCTCTCGTTCCTCCAATTTCTCTCCCAGAATGGTCCAAAACCCATCTTAAACATTCCTCTTTTCTGCCCGCTCCTTCTCACCAAACCATTCTTCCCAATTCAAGTCTCTCTCTTATCAGACCCTATTTTCCCTAACCTCTCTCTTTACTAACCCCACTACGCTCTCAAACCCTTTGACTCAAACCACTTCCAACTTCTTCTTGGGACACTAGGGCATTTTCCAACCCCATGTTTACCAACCCCAGTATAGTACCGCTGGAACAAACAAATTTTCTTCAAAACATTTACTTATTTCTTAAGTTTATGTGATAAATCCCCCCCTTTCCATAATTTCCCTTCAGACAACTGCAATGCTGCTCATCACTTCTCACTCTGTGATCTATCTCTTCCTTCATCCCCCCTTCCTTACCCAAATCCATTCCCTTAACATAATCTGAAAACCTTTACCTTTTCTTCTATACAACAACCTAACACCAAGGTCCTAACTAACCTCAGTACCTAGACCAAATCTCACTACCACCAGCAAGACATCCCCAATCTTCATGCGACACAAACAACTATTGTTTCCTTTCCTCCTTCAAAACCACTAACACTTACTTTTCTACCTGGATTTATTTCTTTAGGACCTTTTGTCCACACACTTCTCAAACCCCCTTCCACCAAATACTTAACAGCCGCCTTTCTGAATTTCTCCGCAACTAAGGGGCAGTATCATCCGGCCAAATAGTATCATGTTCACTTCTGTCCCCATCTATCAAACCCCCTATCTTCAATTCCACCCCTCCTTTCTCCTTCCTTTCATCATTCCTCTGGCAAGACCCACTCTCCAATAAATATATATATATTATAATAATATATATATATATATATATATATATATATATGATATATATATATATATATATATATATATATATATATATATATATAATATCATTTATATATACACTTTTTGTTATATAGTACATATAAAATTTAACATCATATGTTTAAAAAAAAATTACAAAATCAGCACGAGAAAAATATTGTTTTCGGGGCGATTTAGCCCGCGGAGTAGAAACTTCAAATTCTCGGAAAAACGATATTTTCACAAGCGTAACGCCTGTCTGTCAAATTTTTCTTTACGCTTGTCCTCCAACTGTTTAATAAATATATATATGATATATATTTGGATATATTTATTATAAGGACGGACAACAAAACCTAAAATTATTTAAATTTATTGGGGTCAATTGATTCCAAATTGATTCCAGTACAACAAACAAATATCGTATCAATAGCTGAATGCTACTCACGATATGAATAACGCAAAATATGCGTAAGCTCTTTAACTTACAGAGCTACAAAAACACAATGAGATAATATGCTTACTTGATCACAAAAATTAACAGGTGATTAACTGGTAAATAAAAACAATATTCCCGTACTACCTTACGCACGTGAAATATAAACAAAGCAACATTGCAACTACCAATATGGTACTATCATTAAACAACAAATACTGTTTCAGAATTGGCCTTCAAAAGGTATCCCGAGACAGGCAAACCCACTTATACTATGTTCGGGTATCAAAATAACAAACCTTCGTCTTCTTCACTACAATTACTTACAATTCATTGGGCCCACGTAGACCCCAATTTGCTGAAATAAACTCTGGATGGTTTTACGACCTGAAATCTAATAAAACTTGATCTCCTACTGATAGGGTTCTTTAGGCTGTAATTGATCCACCTTCCAATATTATAAGAAAATTTGTCTACCAAATTCTGCAACGAAGATCCTCTGGGAAGTAAAAAACTAAATTTTGACGGACGGGCTCTTTTTGTACGCACGAAAACGGAACTGGAAGGGCATTATTTGCTGTAAAAAAAGTACCCAGTATTCTCGTCAGGAACTCGTATTGCACTATATTCTCAAATTTGACCTCGAATTACTAAGCAATAAAATCTTTCAATAATTACTTAAATTTGAATGAAATCAGTAAATGGAATAATGGGCGGAATCAAGTGAGGACAGTCCAATTAAATATTTAAATAATTTTTAATAAAAAAAATAAGAGAATTTACGGGTTTATTTTTGCTGCTTTCCTTGAACAATCGTTAATAAAAACGAACATTGTACATCAAAACAAATTACAAATACAATAAAATATGGGAGTATACATATTCAATTATATATGCGATTGCAGTATAATTTATGACAAAAATACTAAAGGAGCATATATTAGAATAATTTAAATTATAGGAACTTTATTAACACGAAGATATAAACCATTGGTAATGCTCATAAGGGATGCATTAAAATTACAATCTATATTAATATAATATATTATATATTATTATATATATATATATATATTATATTATATATAATATAATTATATATCATATAGATATATATTATAATATATATTAAATAATATATTATATAAAATATATATATATATATCTATATATATATATAATATATATATATATATATATATATATAATATATATTATATATATATATCATAAGATATTATATTTATATTAATAATATTATAATATATATTATAAAATATATATGCTAAAATTAATATAAACAAAAATTAATAATAAGAGCATACATTTAGATCTCAAACTGTATATTAATGTAATAATCTTATAAAATTCGAAAATTTCCAAAATGTCAATTTATTTGTGTATTTCAAATTTACAGATCAGCTGATCACTTGATTTAGGCCGCCTTTCCACAGGTATAAATTCTATATTTAAAAGGATATAAAGTTATCATGGGGGACACTTTTTAAAAATATGAAATACCAATAAATATTTTAAAAAACCAAAATAATTCCTTAAATTATGAAATAAATTAGATTTATATTTATTATATAAATAATAGATATAAATAAAATTTATCATGAAATACCTCAATACACAATATCAACAAAAATACCTGAGCGGCTGACGGAGTGTAGACGCTTAGCTTTCCGCTGTACATAGAAAACTTACACAAAAGCACACGTGAGCGTATCACCACAAGATATTGCAAGCACAATTACTTTACATTGAACATTCAATCCAGGTTAGGTATTGGTGATAAAATAACGAAAATAGGGACATTTAAATAAATTAAATAATTTGCTCTTCGATATTAGCACTGAAGAAGAATAAATATATAAATAAATAAATGGAACACTTAATTAACGTATTATCACAGAAAACAACATTTAGCAACTGAGCACTTCTTAGTGTAAAAATTGATCGAGACAAAACACAACTTGTCAGAACTACCAACAACAACGCATTCGCCTTAAAGCAAAAATATCAGGAGAGTCTCGAAAAAGTGACTTA
>JABUQX010024887.1:27500-30000 GCA_015478945.1 Trachelipus rathkii | reverse complement strand
CGTCCGAGGGAATCCGGTCTTTGTCTATCTTTCTGGTTTGATCTTTATTTGGCAGTTAGCCCTTTTGGCGTGGTCAAGTTTTGTAAAAAACTTGTCCTGAGCCCAAATTCGTAAATAAGGTTTGGGATGTGGTCATCGGCTCCGGATCAAACTGTTTGATCCTGTTAAAGATCCCATAGTCTGAACCAACTCTCTTCACTTCCGTCTTTTTCTGTTACCACAACCAAGCGCGCAAGAATAGGGCGACGTCGAGGGCACTATGAAACCCATTTTTATCATCTTCTCTGTCTCCTTCTTCAATTCGGTTCGGGTGGTGTGCGGAAGTTTGTACGGTCTGAGTCTTATAGGTGTTTCATCGAAAAGACTGATAGCATGAAAATAATTTTTCGCTGTGCCAGGCACATCTGTAAATATATCTTCATACTTCTCCAGGATGGTCATCAGATCTTTCCTCATTGGATCTGTTATTTCCGTACTAACTTTCGTATCTGATAGTTTCTCCTTTTGTACAGGTGTTGTGTCAATATCCACAAGGTGGATGTTTTCTTCATTCTCCGTATCAAGTATAACCGCAGAAGCACATATTCCTCCCTGATGTTGATCCTGTTCTTTTTCTTCATTATCTTCTCTTACGTTGTACTTCTTAAGCAGGTTAATATGACAGGTTTTTATGACATCACCAACCTGTATCCGGTAGTTATCCTTACCGTATGGTTCTATCACTGGGTAAGGTCCACCCCAACGCATAAACATCTTATTATTCGACGTCGGTAGGAGTACCAGGGCCAAATCTCCTACTTTCAACTTTCTGCTTTTGGCAATTCTGTCATAAAACTTCTGTGAAATTTGGGCTCTCGTTAGGTTCTCTCTCGCTAGCTTTAACGTCTCATTCAGGCGTTCTTGCAAATCAAATACATAACGGTATGTTGATCTTGCCTCATCAGGGTTAATATCACCCGCCCATATTTCATGTAGTATTTGCATAGGACCTCGCACAGTCCTCCCATACAAAAGTTCGAAAGGTGAGAAACCTGTGGAGTCTTGTGGAGCCTCCCTGTATGCAAATAATAATGGTTCTAAAAATTTGTGCCACTTCCTGACTTGTTCGTCGCACATTCTCTTAAGCATACGCTTCAGCGTACCGTTAAATTTTTCAGTAAGTCCCTGGCTCTTGGGATGATAGACACTTGAGAACTTTTGCTTAATGTTAAGCATTTTAGTTACGTCTCTCATCAAATCAGAATGGAACTGACGTCCATTATCACTTAGGATTTCTTTAGGCACTCCAAGCCTCATGAAAATCGATACCAAACTTTCTGTCACTTTCTGACAGTGTTGCATAAAATCCAGGTTTTTTTTTAAATTGCCCGGCCCATTTACGAGTGTCAAATCAACTACTGGTGTCCTCGGATTGAAAAAACGGTGCCAAATAGGACCTACTAAATAGATGCACCACTCTCTGCGAAAGGTTTTCTTCTTAATTGGCATGAGGCATAAAGAACCCTCTTTCACAGCCTCTTTAGAACAGGTCTTTGACAAAATGTCGCAGGAGTAACAGTGTCTGGACACGTCTTGGTGTAAGTTCGCCAATAAGAACTGTGAGTGATTCTCCCCATCGTCCTCTTAACACCCTGGTGGCCCACGAAGATCTCGTTGGAGCCACTCTAATCACTTCTCCTATTTCCTTTAGCGCTACCACGAGTGGTGAACCTTTCTAGTTGATTCTCAACTATTCTCTTGTTACAAAAATGCCATTCTCTCAATGTATAGCTGTTTTCACCTTTTTTCCAAAGATTTCCAGATGCTTCTGCTAAAGTCGCGTCACCTTTTCTCTGTCTCTCTTTAAAACTTTACGGTCATTATTAATCAGTAATGTTGACCATCGTGAACGTTTTCATTCTGGTCACGGCTTGCGACACTTTGTGTCACGAGCTGTCACTGTGGGGTATTCTGTCATTTTTCCAAATATGACGACTTAGTTACCAGAGTAGTCAAACTTGACTGCTCATCTTCCCTTTGCTACCATTGTTTACATTAGATTCCTCAATAGTGTCTGTCATTACCATGATTACTTCGAGCATTTTCGTGTGGCCGCATCTGTAAACTACTTAATGTTTATCAGTTGCAATATTTTCACTTCAAAAGGAAATTATGGGACTCGTTCAATGAACAATGTTGATATCCGCGCGTTGTGTCTTTCCTTCTACAAGCATGATTTGATGGCTTTTGACAGACGGTGCTTCCTCCATAACTTTTCTTCTTTTCCGTTCTCGCATTTACAGACTAAGTTGTCAAGCTCGTTCTGCTTTGCGCCTCACCATAGATTCTTCAGTCGAATCTTCTTCAGCACGCTCGACAATGGGGAACAATAACTCTTTCTGAGTTTCTTCGTCTTGCACAAGGTGCTGACCGTGACACTTAGTCTCTTCCCATGCGAGGTTTGGCTGGTATGGGGGAAGTGCCCCTTCGATGTTTCCTATAATTAGATCATACACGACCT